>KQ990617.1:5974-21617 GCA_001598015.1 Dorcoceras hygrometricum | reverse complement strand
ACTGGTTCTTGCAGGCACTATCAGTGATACCTAGGGGATCATGGGGCGATGTTGCTAGACGCTTTACCATGATCTGTTGGGCAGGTCCGGAATTATGATTCCGGAGCCGCAATGGTTGTGGGCCCACGGCTAGCTGTATCTCTGAACCATTGAGGGTCACACAAGTACTAGATTCAAGATTCCCGCACGTTGAAAGGACCGTACTGTACGCTAACCACGACCAAATGGTTCTTGCAGGCACTATCAGTGATACCTAGGGGATCATGGGGCGATGTTGCTAGACGCTTTACCATGATCTGTTGGGCAAGTCCGGAATTGTGATTCCGGAGCCACAATGGTTGTGGGCCCACGGCTAGCTGTATCTCTGAACCATTGAGGGTCACACAAGTACTAGATTCAAGATTCCCGCACGGATACTTAGCTCAATATGTTGAGCACGAGAAGAGGATTTCGGGAAGTGCGACTTCCTAAAAGTCAATAGGGGTCAAACCGGGGTTTCCCGCTGTTGAGGGGCAAAACGGTCTTTTTGCACTGGGGTTCTGAAAAATGGTTTTTCAGATCATAATATTCAGTTTCGGAAACTGATTCGATCGGTTCGATCTGATCGGCGATCGGAGTTACGATGAAGTCACGGTGGTGGGGATGAACCGAATGTTCACCCGTTGGACCCGGGCCCGTTGGGCCGATCCAAGCCTACCACTTAATCTATTTAATTAGAAGACTTCATAACACTTAACAATGTTTTTTGCAAACGCTAACCCTAAGCACTAAAAACCGCCGCCTCCCTCTCTCTCAAACAGCCGCAGCCGCCGCCGCCCGCCGTGCGCCGCCACCGCCGCCCGTCTTCGCCGGAAAATTTGTTTCCGGCCAACTCGACGAGGAGAATCCGTTCGTGCAGAATTTGTCAGTGCTTCTAGTGCAGGCTGACAAAGGAGTCTCGGTTCTGGTCGTGGACCGGATTGGCGATTTCTACCGCAGTCTACCGAGAAGAGCTGACGTTATTATAACTACGGTTGGAGCCAGGCACAAGTGCCAGCAGGGTAGTGGTTTTGAACCCCCTATGTATGTCGATAACTGTTATCTATTTTTCGTATTGATCGTCTCCCGGCTGTATTTCTTTGTTCTTCCGCTGCCTCGCCGGGGGGCGGATCCGGATCCCCAACAGTTTGCGCTGAAGATATGGAGACATTAAATGTACGGCGAGAAGTGTCAGATATTCACCGACCACAAGAGCCTCAAGTACTTCTTCACCTAGAAGGAGCTGAACATGAGGCAGCGCAGATGGTTAGAGTTGGTGAAGGATTATGACTGTGACATTAGCTACCATCCGGGTAAGGCTAATGTGGTGGCAGATGCTTTGAGCCGGAAGACTGCAGTGGTGGCTTGTTTGTCAGTTCAGAGGCCACTACAGACGGATATAGAGAGGTTTGGTCTAGAGGTTTATTCAGGAGGCTGTGCACCGAGTTTAGCAGCGCTCGCTATTCAGCCGACTTTTCACCTAGAAGGAGCTGAACATGAGGCAGCGCAGATGGTTAGAGTTGGTGAAGGATTATGACTGTGACATTAGCGTACCATCCGGGTAAGGCTAATGTGGTGGCAGATGCTTTGAGCCGGAAGACTGCAGTGGTGGCTTGTTTGTCATTTCAGAGGCCACTACAGACGGATATATAGACGTTTGGTCTAGAGGTTTATTTAGGAGGCTGTGCACCGAGTTTAGCAGCGCTCGCTATTCAGCCGACTTTTCGAGAGCAGATCAGAGAGGGGCAGGCTTCCGATGAGCAGTTACAACAGTGGAGGCAGCGTGATGAGGACAGAGGATGAGGTCTGTACACTGTTGAGGATGTGATAGTCCGTTTCAGAGGCCGGATGTGGGTGCCGAGCACTGGTCAGTTGAGAGGCGAGATCTTATCCGAGGCTCATGCATCGACGTACTCCATCCATCCAGGGAGTACGAAGATGTACAGAGATTTGCAGACCTTGTACTGGTGGCCAGGGATGAAGAAGGACATAGGGAGATTCGTGTCTGAGTGCTTGACTTGTCAGCAGGTCAAGGTGAAGCATCAGCGACCGACGGGGTTGTTGCAGCCACTTCCCATTCCTGAGTGGAAGTGGGAGCATATCACGATGGATTTTGTGGTTGGTTTTCCCAGGAGTCCCAGAGGGTTCACGGCTATATGGGTTATTGTGGACAGACTCACCAAGTATGCGCATTTCTTATCGGTGAAGACTACTTTCACCCTGACGCAGTACGCAGAGCTTTATATCCTAGAGGTGGTCAGATTGCATGGCATACAAGTCTCCATAGTGTCGGACAGAGACACCAGATTCACATCTACATTCTGGAGGAGCTTACATGTCTCTTTGGGGACTAGACTGTCGTTCAGTACAACTTTCCATCCGCAGACAGACGGACATCAGAGAGGGTCATCCAGATTTTGGAGGATTTGCTGAGGGCTTGTGTGATTGATTTTCAGGATACGTGGGATTCGAGACTGCCGCTGGTAGAGTTCACGTACAACAACAGCTTTCAAGCATCGATTGGGATGGCTCCATATGAGGCGCTGTACGGGAGGAGATGCAGATCTCTCGTACATTGGGACGAGGTTGGCGAGAGAGTGCTTACTGGGCCGGAGTTAGTGCAGCAGACAGCAGATGTTGTGACGAGGATTCGGGATAGGATGAGGACAACCCAGAGTCATCAGAAGAGTTATGCCGATCAGAGATGACGAGATCTGGAGCTGACTGTGGGAGATCATGTGTTTGTGAGGATATCGCCCATGAATGGCGTGATGCGTTTTGGTCGGAAGGGCAAGCTGAGCCCTAAGTTTATTGGGCCATTCAAGATTTTTGAGAGGGTTGGTACTCTAGCTTATCGAGTATCGTTACCACCCAGTCTGTCAGCAGCGCATAATGTCTTCCATACTCGATGCTGCAGAAGTACATTTCGAACCCATCCCATGTGTTAGATTTTGAGCCGCTCCAATTGGCACCAGATTTATCGTTTGAGAAGCGACCTGTGCAGATTCTAACTAGGGAGGAGCGTAGGCTGGGAGCGCGGAGTATTCCGATGGTCAAGGTCCGGTGGCAGAATCACTCGAAGGATGAAGCTACCTTGGAGACTGAGGCCGATATGCGGACGCGCTACCCGGAGATATTCGGTACGTACTCAATTTCGGGGACGAAATTCCTTTAAGGGGGGAGAGTTGTAACGCCTAGAATTTCCTGACTACATAGAAATGAGTGCATGACTAGGGGGAAAATATTTTAGATGATTACATGCCTTATTATGTGAATTATTTATGATTTTATGCTGCATGTTATTCATGTGTTATTTTTCAGCCTCCTTGAGCTACGGACGCGTGGACGAGATTAGGGTCGATTGGAAAGAAAATAAATTGAGATTTTTAGTTATGAGATTTTTAAGAATGAATTTATTTTATTTTAAGCAAATATTTTTGGAAATTTGGATTTTTATAATTATTTTGGAGGGGAACCCGTTTTTCGCCTATAGGGCTGGCATATTGAGTTTTAAGGCATTTTAAGTTATAAGAAGGCCTAGATTTCTAAATTTTATAACCATTAAAGCCCAAGTATGAGTTTTAATCACCTTTTGATTTAATTAGAGGGCAAACTTGTACTTTGTTTAATTTAAATCCATAGGGGTCCTTATAGACACTTTCATTAATTCTTAATCACAAGTTTACACAAACCTAGCCTCCTCCTCACACAACCAGCCGTCCTCTACACTCTTTGAACACACAAAGTTTCAAAATTTCACAGCCATTGAAGGAGCTTGGTGATCCAATTCCGGCGGCGCCCCGATCTCGTGTCTAGAACGTCCGTACCTCGCAGATCTATGTCTTCTTCAGCCCAGGCATGTGATATTAATTCCCTTGCTCACCATTTAAATTATAATAACCTGTTTTGTGAAAATTATGCATGAATTTTTTGTGTATGTGTCAGGTCCCGTGCTAATTACTAACAATTAACACATAATAAGCGCATAGACCTAGCGCAACTGCTGAATCCAATAGTCAACACTCCAAAATTTTGACTAATACGTGTCACTTCCTCATTCATTCTCGCGCTAAGTGCAACGTCTGCCAGCAGCAACCTCAAAATCGAAAATAAAACCAGCAGCTCTCATTGCGTCACGCTGACGTCATCTCTGCTGACTCAAAATCCACCAGCAAGAGCTACAGTAACTTGCTGCTGACATTTTGCTCCAAAAATCGCTACGACTGAATTTCCAAAAATTAACGCAACATTCAAAATTCACGTGATTAATCCCAAATCAAATCAATTAATCACTAATCTAAATCCTCAATCCTCACAGTATGCCTCGGATCTATACAGCTATGTTCACGTTTTATGCATGTCTCATGTTGCATCTCACGGTTTTGATGATTTTCTCGCATGGCTTTGGTTTGGGGGCTGTCTAAGGGACCTTGGATCGATATTAGGTGGTTCAAGGGGTCCTAAATACGGCTAGGAGTGGTCCATAGGTGGGATATAGTGATCGAAAATCTGCGGCTGCATGCAAAACACCTTCTGCTGTGTGTTCAGCGGCCGCGCGGTGCGTCGCCTTCACCAGGGTCGTGCTCCCTCGTGCGACCACGGTTGGGGCCACGGCTGGTCAGGTTAGGACCGGCTGGACCTGGTGGTGGTCCAGACGGAAGGGCTCCGGCAGTGGTGGCTGGAGCAGGGAGAACGGTCACACGAAGTGGCTGTTGGTCACGGCTGCGTGTGGGGGTGTGTGTGTGATTTTCGGTTTAGGGCTTAATTTTGCTAAGGTTCGGTCTAACTGAACGGTTTGGATGGTTCGGTTCGACCGAATCGGTTCATCGAGTCTCAAGTCAAATATTTTAAAATGGGGTGAAGTTATTTTAATTATGGACCTGTTATTTTAATCAATGTGTCAAAGGTTAAATTTTAAAGAAATTAGCCAGAAGGTCAAAATTGAGTCAAACCTTTTTAAATAATTTAAGTTATGTTTAATTTTAAGTTTTTAGTCAAAATTGGGGCTTTAGGGATTTTAATTGGAGTTAAAATCGATTTTTGGAATTTAATTTGGTCAAAATTGGTCTTTTGGTCAAAATCGGCTTTCGAGGTCAAAATTGATTTAAATTGATTTTAAAGGTCAAAATCGATTTTAATAAGTCCCAAATTGATTTTTAGAAGTCAAAATTGATTTTAATTAGCCCCTTTTAGTATTGATTTTTAAGAAATCGAAAATTTAAGAAATTAGGCAAAAATGGGAAAAAAGCGGTGAACATTCGTATCATCGACCGAGTTTAGAGCGACGTTTGGCCTAGAAGTAGCGAGCCAGGCCCCAGAAGCAATCTTGACCGAAGTAGAAAAATGTAAAAGCCCGGAAGTGTATATTTAATTATATATGTAGTATTTTATGTACGTAAACGTTTTCAAGGAAATGATTAAATATATATTAACGGGCTAAGTTTTAAATTTGCATGATTTTAAGAAAGTCACGCATCATGAGATTTTATGAAATGATCAGGCATGTTTTTTTTAAGTAAAAATCCGAGGAATTGAAGTGATGTGGCAAAGTCCACGATGGGAGTTAGCCGGGTAGCCGGGCCTGGGGATCCCCTGTTTTTAGGAATGATTTCAGGATTTTAGGGCCTATGGGTCCTCCCGTAACAGCGGGGTGAAGTGGCAGTTTTCAGGAGGTGTGACATATAGGGATCCTCATGTGATATCGGGGTGAATCACACCGCCACGTACGTTGGTTATTACGACTAATCAGTCACACGCTGCTCACATTCACTGATATGACTCATACGTTTTATTTTCAGGTTACGACATGCCATGCCTTATATGTTATATGATATGTTATGATATGATTCTAGGATGAAATGTTTTAAGATCATGCACGCATCCATGTCTTTAACGTTATATTAGTTAGAGTATGAGCTTGCATGTGATTTTATTAGTATGTACCTTGTTATGCATTACGATAGAGCATGCTGAGCCTCTAGGCTCACTAGGTTTAAATGGTGCAGGTGATGATCCTGTCGATGAGTATGTTCCGACTGGCGGTGAGGACCTCTGAGCACCTGTTGCAGCGGTACCCCGTGACCGTCTTTTTGGTTCAGTTTTGTCATGTTACAGTTTTAGATACTGGATTTTATAACATGTTGGCTTTCAGTATTCTTTTTACTTGATGATTTTATTGTTGGATGTTTTAGCATTTTTTTATATATTATTTTATTTTATGCTTATAGTATTTTTGAGAAAATGATTTAGAAATATTTTAGAAGGGAACGAGCCATATTTAAAGTTTATGCTTGCGCAAATGTTTAAAAAAAATGCTAGAGTCTGGTTCGTTTCAGGTACACTCCGGAAACGGAAACAATGATCCCCGGATTTCTATCAGAGATAATCATCAATTCCACCTCATCAGGTACTAATTTCACTAGTTTTGTTAGAAACCAACTCCATGAAGAAGTAGATTCAACATCAACAACGCTCCAAGCTAATGGATACTGATGAAAATATCCATCTTGTGCCGAAGCCACCAGTAAAGTTCCATCGTACTTTCCTTTCAATTATACCATCAATGATGACAACTTTTCTCATGCATCAGTAGCCCTTTACACAAGCATCATATTCTAGAAACATGTATTTGAATCTACTATCCCCATCAAGTACTAAATGAGTTATTCTACCCAGCTTTGTTTTTTCTACCATTCTCAGGTAGGAAGGTAGAATATCAAAACTTTGTCCGGATCACCTCTGAAGAATCATAAGAAAGTTATTACCTTACCAAAATTTTTAATTGGTAACATTAACTCCTCTGTTGCGCATCATGGTCATAATAGAGTTTGTTTGGGGAGTCACTTGTTGTCCTTGAATGTTCTCCAACAGCATATCACAGATAACGTTTGAACTTGCTTGTTGATGTGTCGTATATATTCCTGTCAAATCACATATGTATGTGTTGCAGAAGGTACGAATCAAAAAAAGTGTGGAGTCTCTAACTTTTGAAGTCCAGATTCCCCATGTACAACCTTTATTCACACACCGAACAACATATATACTTAGAGATGACTTGACACTTTCGATTTCAAAGCACGAGTTCAAAGCAATTTTATATGATCTTTTTGCACGGTAGGCTTGCTTGGGAACAGATGACACCAACGTCCTCCACATAATTTTCCCGTAGGTCACATTATTCTGAAATGAATAAATATTATTTACATATTCGAACACCTTGTCATTAGAGACAATATTTTTCGATCAAAATATTCATCGTAGTAATCTGTCACATTGCCACCACCGACGGTTCCATGATCCAGAGTCCTATCTCCCAATTCAGAAGTTCCAACAATATCAAGTGTTCTGTCCATCCCAACTTCAGAAACAATATTGGGTTCAACTTTAACATGGAGCATAGGCCTATCTTTGCACATCCATAATATATAAAAACTTTCAAATCATTATCATTCTCAATATATATTGGATGTATATGCCAGAGTCACACATCCGATACATAACTTATTCTCAATCATTGTGTTAAGATAAAATTTATAAGTTTTGGTGATAACAAAAACAAGACTAAGAACTGAATATAAGATGCAGATATGATCTTAAGTATATGAAGAGGATAAGAGAAGGGAACATCCCAGATTTTGTAACGTCATGCCATTGAGTTGAAGATTACAGATCCAAGAGTTCTGAGTAAAGTTGATTCAGTATCAGATTTGATTATTCAGTTGTATAGAGATATTCAGATTTGAGCTATTGAGTTAAGGAAGCCTATCGGGTTATTTAAGTAATAAGTTTTTCAGTTATCGGGACAATTTTTCAGATTTGAGGGTATTCAGATTTGAAGCAGAGGCTACAGTGATAGATCTGGGTATGTTTGTCCAGATGTTAAAATTCTGACCCGAGCGTTTCAGATGTCAACAGAATCAATATAAGATTTCAGATTTCAGTATTTCAGATGTGGTCACAGAATGATCAGTGTACGTCAGATTCAAGGTTATAAGATATGAACAACTCAGATTTAGGTACAATTTACTTGCAGATGTCTCTAACAGATCTGGCAAATTACGATTATACATATAGAGGGAAAGATTTGCTTAACAGAATGAACCTACAGGTATGAGCTTCGAATCTCTTCAGATGTTATCATGGTCACAGAATGATCAGTGTACGTCAGATTCAAGGTTATAAGATATGAACAACTCAGATTTAGGTACAATTTACTTGCAGATGTCTCTAAGTACTCAGATCTGGCAAATTACGATTATACATATAGAGGGAAAGATTTGCTTAACAGAATGAACCTACAGGTATGAGCTTCGAATCTCTTCAGATGTTATCAAAGGATTATTTGAGAAGAATCAACGGTCATAGTTAATTATATAAAATCCTGGAATTAAGGAGACAATATTAGAGCTATTTTGGGTAAAGTTGCACAGTACGCAGAGTGATTGATACGATGATTACCCGCTTCAAAGAAGATTGTATATAGTTGCAAAGTATAGGGAAACGTTGCTACGAAAATTTTTGGAGGCACATCGAGCAAATTTCAATTTCGGCCAACCTTGGTCGACTATGGCGCTTCAGATTATAGATGTGTTATCCACTGCTCATAGTTCTTCTATGAAAAATTTGCTGATGCAGAAGCAAGCACTCAAGCTAGATTGGACAAGGCCGTGTTGTGCAACTTTGTTCGAAGGAGCCAATATTGATGAGGATTTTATATTCCCAGGAACCATAAAACCATCTTTTCTACATGCTGGGTTTGGAATTTGCGGTTTATTGAAGGAACTTGGTTAGTGGAAGACGGATACGATCGATGGGTATGTGGTTGTGCGGCTCCTGTTTCACAACTCTGGGAGCAGTTGCCTCAACAGATTTTGTTAGACACTCTGCCACCGATTGGCTTTTTCATTGCGCCAGCTCAATGTATGAGTAATTCGACACCGCCTACAATCAAGACTTGGGGTTGGTACAGAGTTTGCACAGAAGTTTTACAGTATTCTATGTTTGGTTGTTTAAATCCAGTTGGGAGTTTTAATATTTGTACAGCTTTAGTCCCAGTTGGACCAGTTTTGGGTGATCGCAGTATTCCAAGAAGGATTGTAGATAATGTCTCGATAATTTCTCTCACCGCATTCTAGATATCGCCTTGCAGTCTCCAAGTCAGAGTAACTCTGCTGATTTTCGTATGCTCTTCACTGCCGCTGACATTCCTTTGAATGAGACAGTTGGTGACCAGCTCGTGTTGTCTGCCACTGATCTTCCTGTGCCAGACCTCGCCGAATCTCTTGCACAGCTCCGGACTTCTGTTTCTTAGCTTTCCATCAAACAGATGCGGTCTACAAGCAGCATTGGCGATCTCAGGAATGAACTATTATCAAAGATCGATAATATTGAGAAAGCTGCTGCAGAAGCTCATACTAAGCAAGACCATGTCTTCCGAGATCTTATTAAAAGCGTCAAACAGGAAGTAAAACTTCAGAAAACTGCCTTATCAGTTGAAATGATTGATTTTAAGAAAGGAGTTCGAGCTCATAGTGCCATCATAACAACAAATTTGGCAGATATTCGCAAGGAGGTCAAAGATCAAAAGGCTGATTTGTCTAAGGAGTTCGACGATCGACTGGCTGCTATTTGCAATGATTTGTTTGAATCCGTGTGGAAACACAGGAACAATATGCTACCCTTCGTGATAACCTTGCTGAACTCATAGTCTTCTTCAATAGGGGTCGTGATGACAAAAAGGGGGAAGTGGATAGCAGCCGAGGTCAGCCACCGCCAGATGATAGATCCAGACCTGGTGGAGGAGGAGGCAGTAGAAGTGAGCCAGTGAAGAGGAGAGGCAGTGGTTCACAGAGTGGTCCTAGACGCAGAGGATTCGGATACTGGTTTGGAGGAGAATGATCTGGATAATAGTTTTGATATTTTCAGTTCTTTGTCCAAAGCTCTTGTACTCAGCAAGATTTCAAGTATATAAATATAGCGTGACTTCGAGTATATCTTTCAATTTATTGTAAGTCGTAGGATGATAAGTTTTGTCATCACCAAAAAGGGGGAAATTGTTAAGATAAAATTTATAAGTTTTGGTGATAACAAAAACAAGACTAAGAACTGAATATAAGATGCAGATCTGAACTTAAGTATTTGCAGAGGATAAGAGAAGGGAACATCTAAGATTTTGTGACGTCATGCCATTGAGTTGAAGATTACAGATCCAAGAGTTCTGAGTAAAGTTGATTCAGTATCAGATTTGATTATTCAGTTGTATAGAGATATTCAGATTTGAGATATTGAGTTAAGGAAGCCTATCGGGTTATTTAAGTAATTGGTTTTTCAGTTATCGGGACAGTTTTTCAGATTGAATCAGAGGCTACAGTGACAGATCTGGGTATGTTTGTCCAGATGTTATAATTCAGACCCGAGCGTTTCAGATGTCAACAGAATCAATATAAGATTTCAGATTTCAGTATTTCAGATGTTGTCACAGAATGATCAGTGTACATCAGATTCGAGGTTATAAGATATGAACAACTCAGATTTAGGTACAGTTTACTTGCAGATGTCTCTAAGTACTCAGATATGGCAAATTACGAATATACATATAGAGGGAAAGATTTGCTTAATAGAATGAACCTACAGATATGAGCTTCGAATCTCTTCAGATGTTATCAAATTATTATTTGAGAAGAATCAACGGTCATAGTTAATCGTATAAAATCCTGGAATTAAGAGACAATATCAGAGCTATTTTGGGTAAAGTTGCACAGTAAGCAGAGTGATTGATACGATGATTATCCGCTTTGAAATATAAGTCAATTTAGCCCTGACAAGCGCATATTACCTTTTTCATGGCATTAATGGAGCATTAAATGCTATGATACGATGAAGATATGCAAAGGAGTTTATTTCTACTGGCTACATTTATTGACCGTTGAGGACAAAGAGTATAAAGCTGAAGAATTCAAATGAAGAAGCTCTCGGTTAATCTCTACTATTCACGACGTGTTCTTCACTATCATAAAGCTCTCTCTCACAACTCACTGGGAATTTGACGTCGCAAAATATTATGTTCCAGTATTCAAATCTCGAAGAACACTGAAGTTCAAGCTTTTCTAGATTCAACCTTCGAGATATCTTCTGGTTTACATTTGTAAACAGTTCTTGTTGATAAAAGAACCAGAAGATTTACAGTACTCATAGTTTCGCACTTCATTGTATATCAGTTTTTGAGTCTGTAACGAACTTTCTCTTTGAAGCAGTTCGAGAAATTCTTTTGATTTTATTCCACAGTGTCATCTGCGTGTAGTTGGTGATTACTATGAGTTCACTTGGAGCGAGTGTGAGACCCAAACTTTCTGCTGTTCAGATGTTGATCGGGATAGGACCAGCTGTGGGTCGATGTGCTTGGAGTAGCCATCGAAATTTGGTTAAGTGTTGTATCCAGCTGCGTGAAGATGTCAGGTGTTGCGTGGAGACATCTGTTCGGGTGTTGCATCAGCCATGAGTAATTGCTTTCAGATGTTGCGTGCTAGTTGAGAAGCTATGGAGCAATTGGAGCAGCAGCGTGTTTTCAGTAGCGGGTGTTGGTACGCCGTCGTTTGAATTAGTTGGAACGACAGCGTTTCGATGTAGCGCTAGGACTCAGCTGTTGGGTTGTGCGCATATCCAACTGCTAATTGAGGGATCAGCTGTTGAGTTAGCGATCAGCTGTTGGTTAGTCGATCAGCAGTAGGTAGCAGGTGACGTGTCCCTCGGCGACGTCGTTTGTTTTAGTTGAGCGTGGTATCGACGTAAGGAATTAGCTGATGCGAGATTTAGCTGTGGGTTGAGATATTATTTGCGATAGCTGAAGTTGTCGGTGGATCTGTTTTCTAGTAGTCAGTTGTGACTATAAGTAGAGGACTTGGTCCTTGCGTTCAATTATTGTTTCCCCGACACTTAGAAATATTTTCCGTGAATCTTATCTTGTCGCGATATCCTAGTTACTGTTCATAGTAACCTTCTTCGTTCGAATTGACGTCAGTAGATAGCTCCGACGAGAGCGAGAGTGGTAGCGTTGGACTCCTCTTGCTAATGTGTTTCGTCTCATACCCTTTTCGTAGGCAGAGGAAGAGCTGGAAGAGGATCGCAGAGACATCTCCCTTCTCTAGTTTGTGAGCATAAGCGTCGGATTTCGTATCCGATCCTAGCTTTTTGGGGTAAGTAAAGATTCTGCCTTTAAGCTTTTTTAGAGCTTTTAGTGGTGATAGAAAGGTAGAATTGGCGCTGGTGGAGTCGTAGCTCCCAGTTTTTGTGTTTCTGAATTTTAGTCCTTGAGAAGTTGTTGTATTGGCTTAGCAGGTGGTGGATCTGCGTTTCTAGGACTGCCATTGTGGCAATCTTCATGTGCTAGGTATAATTCAGAAGTTAAGGTACGGATGTTGAGCTTTGTTACAGCTTTGGATTGAGCGTGGATTACGTGCCTTTCTCTGTATGCTCTTTGCTTTTATTATTGTGCGTGTGTTATAATATCAACTGTTGCATTTGCATACACGCATATTCAGCTGTTGAGCTCTGTTTTTGCTAGCTATGCCTTGTATTCGATCTGTGCGTACCAGGATGCCGGGCTTAAGGACGAGCGGATAACTCTCGTATACCTTAGAGCTGAAGGCGCGCGGGTAACTCCCGTCCCTCAATATCCCTTCTGGGACTGTTAGCCGCTATGGGCGGCGTGGGTAGCTCCCACACCTCATGAGTGGGCAACAACAAGTTGAGCTATTGTTGCATCTGGTGCAGTATACGTGAGACGAGTGGGTAGCTCCCATATACTCAGTATACATTCTAGGACTACTGTCTTCCAGCTGATTTGCTCCAGCTGTTGAGTTGTTATCCAGCTGTCGAGTTGCTGCTTTGATATCCTTCGGCATTCAGCTTTTGGTTGTACTTCGATCTCCTGCATAGAATTTGCATGTTTATCGCTTTCTGTTTGCTGTATTGTTGCTCTCTGTACTGGGGTTTGACCCCGAGGTCCCTCTAGGGCTGTGTGTTGTTGCCTGCTGGTTGTACAGGTTTTCCAGGGTTCACAGCTGGGCGTGGCTTTGATCCAGCTGGTGGTGCCCCAGGTGGTGGATAGAGTGTCCCAGTTAGCGTATAGCATATTATGTACTAGAGATGTCAGCCGAGGAATGCCCTGTGCTTTAGTTTTAATTCAGTTGTAGCGTTGCCAGCTGTTGTATTGTTGCTAGTACTTGTAATTGCTGTACTATGTATTTCGTCATGTAAACTGGGATTATTTTAAGTATTGTGCTATTTTAAATTATCTGTTTTAAATCGTCATGCCAAGAGAAAATTTTAAGCCACTTTTTATTGCTTCCGCTATGTTTTTGCGTGGTTTAAATCTGAGTTGTGCACAAGACCTGACATTTTTGATATCAGAGCTTAAGCTGGGATAAGTTCGATTTCATTTGATCACACTTGAGTCTAGGCACAGTGCTGTGTGTTTCTTGTGCATGACTATGTGATCTATGTGCTGCATATTCTTGTGTGCTGTATCTGTTCTGCGTGATCTTATCCCGTTTAGTGCCTTCCTAGATGCCTCCTAGACGTAGGGGTAGAGGTAGAGGTCAGTTTCAGGAAGAGTCTGGAGGTCAGAACGAGGATCAACGTAGTTTTCCCTCTCGTGAGTGCGATAGACAGGGTGTAGAAGAGGTTGAAGAGTTGGCAGCCCGCATGGATAGCATGGAACTGGTGATGGCGAGGTTCTAGTGTATGAATCCTCAGGTTTTCAATGGGGATGAGTCTAGTGAGGATGCTGACTCTTGGTTGCAGCATATCATGGGTCTATTCAACCGTGTGCAGTACGATGATGAGCTCAAGTTGAGCTTGGCTACCTTCCAGCTGAGGAAAGGTGCGGAGCGTTGGTGGAGAGGCGCTTCGAGGACTTTGGAAGAGACTGGTGTGGGGATTTCGTGGGACAGTTTTTGTGTTGCTTTTCGTCAGGAGTATGTCTCGAAGTCCTACGTGAACGCGCGAGAGCGTGAGTTTGATAACTTGGAGCAGGGTTCCATGTCTGCTAGAGAGTATGCCCGTAGGTTTTCTTCCCTTCTTGCGTATGTGCCGCATGTTGCTGGCCAAGAGAGAGTGAAGAGGACTAAGTTTTTTGAAGGGCTGAATGAGGAGCTGTATAACTTGGTTTTGTCGAGTACACCGAAGAGCTATGCAGAGGCTGTGGATAGTGCGATTGATATCGAGGAAGGTTTGAGGAATCGTCGGTCTCGTAGGCCATAGGTGGCGCAGAGTAGTCGTGCAGTGGTTCATGGTGCGCAGCCTTCACAATCGTCCCAATCGTCTCGGCCTTCCCCGCAGCAGCAGTTAGCTCAGCAGTCGGGACGCCAGAGGTTTAGGCCTCGTGGTTACCGGTTCAAGAAGAAGAAAGGAGGTTCTAGTTCTTCTGGTACTGGTATCTAGCAGTAGTGGCTCCAAGGTGGGGTATTGTGGATTTTGTGGTGGCAGGCACCCTTCGACGCAGTGTACTGGGGTGCAAGGATCGTGCAACGTTTGTGGGCAGTATGGACATTTTGCGAGAGTGTGTCCATTAGCTGGATCTCAGAAAGCTACAGCACCACCGCAGGGACGTGGTGGATCGTCTAGGGGTCGTCCTTTTCCTGGACAGCAGCAGCAACAACAGCGATTGGGGGAGACTCAGTATAGGCCATTTCAGCAGCCTGATCCATCGCGTTTCAGACAGTATTCCCAGCAGCATACCGCTTTTCCCCAGAAAGCCCAAGTTAATGCCATTACTAGGGAGCAGGCGGAGGGAACGCCGAGCGGAGTGATTTCAGGTACTTGTCTTGTTTTCGATTATCCTGCACGTATGTTGTTTGACACTGGTGCATCGCATTCGTTTATTGCTGATGCTTTTGTGATTGAGCATGGTCTATGTACCACTGTGTTGCACGATGTTGTTTCTGTTGCAACTCCCGCGAAGTTGTATTGGACGGCATTCTTAGGTGTCGAGAACGTTTTAGTGGCGAACCTGATTAGGATAGCGTTGTGGGATTTTGACTGTATCGTGGGAATGGATGTGTTATCCAGTTATAGGGCCTCCGTGGATTGCTTCCATGAGATCGTGCATTTTAGGCCTCAGTTTGGCGAGAAGTGGAACTTCTACGGCCATGATTCTCAGTCGAAGATTCAGTTGATCTCAGCGATGGAGATGTTTAGCTTGTTGTCAGCAGAGAACGCTGGTTTTATGATTTATGCATTAGACGCATCTTGTTCTTCGCGTGTTTAGCTTAGTGATGTTCCAGTGGCGCGTCATTTTCCCGATGTGTTTCCCGAGGAGATTCCTGGTTTTCCACCGAGGAGGGAGATTGACTTCAGCATTGAGTTGGTGCCTGGCACAGCGCCTATTTCTCGTGCACCGTATCGTTTAGCGCCTGCTGAGTTGAAAGAACTCAAGGTGCAGCTGGATGATCTGCTAGAATAAGGCTTTATTAGGCCTAGAATTGTCGCCTTGGGGAGCGCCTATCTTGTTTGTTAAGAACAAGGATGACACAATGAGGATGTGCATCGATTTCCGCCAGCTGAATAAAGCTACTGTTAAGAATAAGTACCCGTTGCCTAGGATCGATGACTTGTTCGATCAGCTGCA
>KQ990616.1:57703-104263 GCA_001598015.1 Dorcoceras hygrometricum | reverse complement strand
CCTATCGTGGACCTGATTAAGGAGGATCTACCGTCGCCTACCGTGAAGAGCCAGAATTCCCTGTGAATCTGGTAGGAGCCAGGAGCCTAGACGCCAGCAAGGTGACACTCTATAAAACATCCTATGCATGTTTTATTGATTATTTTGATGTATTGAACGTTTTTCGGGGAAAATTTTAAACTTCCGCTGCGCCCCCAGGAAACGTAATCCGGATCCAACACTGCGCCGACAGTGGTATCAGAGCCAAGGCTCGGATCTAGCAATACATAATTTGTGCCTTATTGCATCAAATCACAAATTTTCGAAATAAAAAAAAAACACGGCGGCCCTGTAGCGGCCGCACGGCGGCACTGTAGCGGCCGCACGGCGGCACTGTAGCCGCCGCACGCAGGCACTTTAGCCGCCGCACGTCGGCACTGTAGCCGCCGCACGTCGGCACTGTAGCTGCCGCACGCTGCTCGCGCGGCGGGCGCCGCCGTGCGGCCGCCGTCCGACGTACCCGAGGCGGGGTTGTCTAGCATATTTGATATTGGGCCATTTTGGTCGGACCAAAATTGATTTTCGGAATTTTTGAGATTTTGGGCCTAAAATTGTTTTAAACCCAAATTGATGCAATTAAATTAACAAAATATGATTTTATTTATAAAATGTGATTTTATAATTAAAATATGATTTTGTTGGAAATTATCAAATTTGATTTGATTATTTAAATTTATGTCAATTAATTGGATTGATTGCATGTTTGGGATGATCGAGAGCCGTGCCCAATGTGTTAGGTGTATGCTCTAGGTTTTGCGATTTTGGTTGTAAATATTGTTGATATCATTTATAAAGTGAGCCTGGTTTATGGCCCGTTCCCACCCCTTTAAAATGTATCCCAACGTGTCATGGATATTTAATTGTAAATATTAGATTTAGTATTAAAATCCCTCGTTTTTTATTTAAAACTGATATCAAGATAAAAGTTTATTCGATAAACTAAGAAAATTTAAATTTGTTTAAATTTTCCAACCTTCCATCAACAATGAGTGTACGTCGATGCTACCCGTATACATGGCCCGGCTCATATTATTGAGGGGGTTATGTATGCCGGAAAGCTGTACACGTTATTGACACTTGTTGTGAGTTGGTTGGAACTCCCTTTAACGTTGGCTCATATTATTGGGGACGTTAAGGGGACCGTCCTTCACAACTCAACATTGATGGGTCGTCTTGACACGTAATAGTAATCGGCGTCATATTATTGGGCCCTTACTGGACGTGAGGTAAATACATGGAGGTTGCACCGGTTGCAATTGGACTCTACCTTTTGAGGGTCATGGTTGGCTGATATTATTCGGGACCATGATCGCTTGATTGGACTCTGTGTACCCACTAAGGAAACTTTCTTTCTCGATTTCATTAGAAGGTGGTGAAATCATTAAAATAGTGGGAGGGTAATTCATAAAACTAAATGACCTTGTTTTATCTCTTAGCGTTTTTCATATATAGTTAGTAATGCATGTCTGTTTTTCTTTTCAGTATAAACTGCTTATAAAAATGTCTTCGATCAAAAATCCACTCGCTGCTATACTGGATAGCAACAAGTTCACTGGTCTGAACTACCAAGACTGGCTTCGAAACCTCAATATTGTATTGGCTTCGGAGAAACTTCTCTACATGTTGGAGAAGAGCCCTCCGAAGGAAGCCCCTGCCGATATCAGCCCTGAGGAGCTAACAAAGCTTAACGAATGGTGGGACGACGAGCTTAAGACTCGATGCTATGTGATGACATCGATGTCAAACGAAATGCAACGGCGCTTTGAGAAGACGATATATGCTGCTGACATACACCTTCATCTTAAGGAACTGTATGGGGAGAACTCTCGACATGAGAGGTTCACCACTGTCAAGGAGCTTATGACAAGCCGCATGCGCGATAGGACTTCGGTCCGCGAGCATGGGATTCGTATGATTGGGCTCATTGAAAAGTTGGTGGGCCTTGATATCACACTTCCACATGAGCTGTCTGTGGATTTGCTTCTCCTCTCACTACCCGCTGCATTCGACCCCTTTGTGGTCAACTTCAACATGAACAAGCTGGAAGCCACCCTTGAAGAGGTGGTTAACATGCTGGTCGTGTTTGAGGGGACCATAAAGAAGGACAAGCCCGTCCTCCTTATGGGCTCTTCTTCCTCTGCGAAAAAGGGGCCCAAACGCAAGGGTAAGAAGCGTTCTGCCCCTACAAAGGAGGAAAAGCCCACTAAGAATCCCAAGGCAAAGGCTTCCAAGCCAAACAAGTCCGAGGATGTTTGCCACCACTGCCACAAGCCTGGGCACTGGAGGAGGAACTGCAAGGAGTACCTCGAGCAGTTGCGAACTGCAAAAGGTATGTTCTATATCGAAATAAATATGTCTCTTAATTTGACTTCTTGGGTACTTGATACCGGATGTGGATCTCATATCTACAATGATTTGCAGGTGATGACAAGAAGCCGACGTCTTAGAGAGGGTGAGACCCACTTGAGGTTTGGAAACGGAGCAAGAGTTGCTGCTGTAGTGATAGGAGATGTTTATTTATTTCTGTCTTCAAATTTTAAGTTGTTATTGAAAGACGTTTTATTTTTTCCCGAATTAATAAATAACATTATTTCTGTTTCTATGCTTGATAGTGATGGATATTCTTGTATTTTTGCTAATTCGATTTGTAATATATACAAGAATGAATGTTTAATTGGAATTGGGGAACGCGAAAACGATCTGTACACCTTAAAATTAAAACAGGTTCCAACTCGCAATGTGGAAACACATACAACAACAATTAAAAGGAAATACGATAGCTTGAACCCAGCACAACTTTGGCATGCTAGGCTAGGTCATATTTCCCTAAGTAGGACAAATTGGTTAGGAGTGACATGTTTGATTTGTCAGACATTAACTCCCTACCGACTTGTGAATCTTGTCTCAAGGGAAAGATGACTAAACAACCCTTTAAGGGCAAGCCTGAGCGTGCTCAAGGCCTATTGAATTTGATCCATACTGATGTGTGTGGCCCACTTAGCATTGGTACTAAGTACGGTCACACATACTTCATCACCTTTACCGATGATTACTCTAGGTATGGGTACTTGTACTTAATGAAGCACAAGTCTGAATCCTTTGAAAGGTTCAAAGAATTCAAGGCTGAAGTAGAAAATCAGTTGGGAAAAAGTATTAAAGCACTGCGATCCGACGAGGTGGTGAATACTTAAGTGCTGAATTTCAAGACTATCTTAAAGAGAATGGGATTCTCTCGCAGTGGACCCCTCCGGTCACACCACAGCTCAATGGTGTAGCGGAGCGTCGTAATCGAACCTTGATAGACATGGTTCGATCTATGATGAGCTTCACTGAGCTTCCTACCTCGTTTTGGGGCTATGGGCTCGAAATGACGGTAATGTTGTTGAACAATGTCCACACCAAGGCAGTGGATAAGACTCCATATGAGATATGGATCGGCAAGCCACCCAAATACTCATACATGAGGATTTGGGGATGTCCTGCTTACGTGAAGCAGACAGTGAGAGATAAGCTGGATACGAGATCCATCTTATGTTACTTCATTGGGTATCCAAATAATTCCATTGGATACTACTTCTACTATCCAAACGAAACAAAAGTGTTTGTTTCTAGAAATGCCACCTTTATGGAAAGGGAATTTCTACTTGATAGAAAAGGCAAGATAGTAGAACTCGAAGAGGTTCGAGAACCAACTGAAGTACTAAGAATATGTTCATGGTCTATGGGGGAGGTGAACTGAAATTGTAAGGCTACACTGATTCTAGCTTCCAATGTGACGTGGATGATTCGAAGTCAACCTCTGGATTTGTATTCATGATCAATGGTGGTGATGTCTCTTGGAAGAGTTCCAAGCAAGACACCATCGTGGATTCAACCACTGAGGCTGAGTACATCGCAGCATCAGCTGGCTAAGGAGGCGGTTTGGATAAGGAATTTCGTCCAAGAGTTGGGCGTAATCCCTGATGGAGTTGGTCCAGTCCCGGTGTACTGCGACAACACGGGTGCCGTTGCGCAAGCAAAGGAGCCTAGGTCTCACCAAAGATCCAAACATATATCGAGGAAATACCACATAATCCGGGATATTGTGGCTAGAGGTGACATAGCAGTTGAGAGAGTCGCCTCTGCAGACAACATTGCTGATCCACTTACGAAGCCCTTGTCAGGACCGTTGTTTGAAAAACATCGCGAAACAATGGGACTGCGTCTGATGAGTAGTTGGCTATAGGGCAAGTGGGAGATTGTTAGAGTAGATGCCCAGCTAGCCAACTTGTGGCGTGTGGGTTTAATTGACTCTTGTGTATAATGATCTTTATTTATGAAATACGCATTTCTTTATGGCATTCTTTATTTTCATTATGTAATAATGTTAAAAATTGTGTTGGATAAAGACCGAGAATGCACCATAGTGTATGTTAGATGTGATAGTGTATATGATGGCTATCATGAAACACATCTAATAGTCACTGTGTATTCTGAACTCGTTCCTAGTCGATTGGGCCGTCAAAATGAGGATAAGGCCGCCCGAGCTTGAGACTAGCATCTGCGATGTGAAGTACCATGTTTCATTGGTGGGGAACATTGTGATGTTCTGAGCATGCAGATGAATAGTGACCTGGTGATCTATCGACTACCCTCGTTCGGACTTTCCAAGTGGTTACCATTTATCGAGTGGATAAGTCCGAGGTCTTGGTTTTACTGAGATTCACCGCTCGCTTTCATGCGTGGATATCCTATGCTATATGAGGAGATAATAGTGTATAAATCTCTGGCCAGAGTACTGTATGTGTTTTAGGTAAATGGGTTTACCTAGTAACACTCGCGATGCCACTATTTAATCTCCAAGATGTATGCATAGTTATCGGATCTTTAGCGACTCTCGATTTACCAATGATCGTTGATCTGATCGGGATATATGTGTTGAAAGGACCGTACTGTACGCTAACCACGACCAACTGGTTCTTGCAGGCACTATCAGTGATACCTAGGGGATCATGGCGCGATATTACTAGGCGCTTTACCATGATCCGATGAGTCAGTCCGAAATTGTGATTTCGGAGTCACAATGGTTGTGGGCCCACGGCTAGCTGTATCCCTGAACCATTTAGGGTCACACAAGTACTGGATTCACGATTCCCGCACGGAAACTGAGCTCAATGTGTTGAGCATAGGAGGAGGATTTTAGGGAGTGCGACTTCCTAAAAGTCAACAGGGGTCAAATTGCGACTTCCCAAAGTTGAGGGGCTAAAATGTAATTTTGGACTAGATGGTCTGAAAAATTGTTTTCGCATCATAATACTCAGTTTTGGAAACTGTGTAGATCGGTCCGATCAGATCGTCGATCGGAGTTATGATGAAGCCACGGTGATTTAAATGAACCGAATGTTCATATGGACATGGGCTTGACCCAAGTCCATTGGGCCGGTTCAAGCCCATGTATGTTTTAAATACTAGACTTGGTCTAGGGCTAGATTACAACATATCACAACTCACAACCCTAGCCTCCAAGCTTGTGGCCGCCCCCCTCTCCTCCCAAAACCTCATGGCCGCCGCCTCCATCGCCGCGCCGCCGTGCCACCACCGCCGTGATCGGACTTGTTCCGATCGTCGTGTTGAGGAGATTCCGTTCGTGCCAAATTCGTCAGGTCTTCTAGTACAGGCTGACGAAGAAGTCGCGTTTCCGATCGTGGACCTGATTAAGGAGGATCTACCGCCGCCTAACGTGAAGAGCCAGAATTCCCTGTGAATCTGGTTGGAGCCAGGCGCCTAGACGCCAGCAAGATGACACTCTATAAAACATCCTATGCATGTTTAATTGATTATTTTGATGTATTGAACGTTTTTCGGGGAAAATTTTAAACTTCCGCTGTGCCCCCGGGAAACGGGATCCGGATCCAACACTGCACCGACACTGGAGGCCAAGAAGAAAGCGCTGGAGGCTAAGCTGGTAGGAAGTGAGAGCCCGAGCTGAAGGAGAGGTGAAGAGCCTTAGTTCCGAGGTGGGGAGCTTGAAGGGGGAGGCCGAGAAGGCATGGGACCCCGGGAAGGAGAAGTTCTTTGGTATTCTTCGAGAGTGACTTCAAAGGCAGCTTGGCCCAATTTAGGGCTACCAGCTACTCTAAGAAGGAGCACCCGACTTCCTTCCTCAATGTTGTCAACGCCCTAGAGGATATGCCCGACGAGGGAGATGAGGTCACCGAGGAGGCCTCGGGAGATGATGCCTCCCATAAAGACTCCCCGCCCCGATTTTATTTTGATTTGCATATGTTTTGTAAAACTTTGATGTATCAATGAGATCTAACTTTTTCAATGCTTTCCCATTCTTGGGCTATTTACTCATAAGAATAATAACCTAAAACATATGTGAGTAAAACAACTTACCGTCGAGTGCTCGAGCAAGTAGATTACTATGGTATTCGCCAAATCTTATAACACATAGAAAGGAAAAATTACTCTTTAGTTTAACCGAAGGTCGGGCTTGGGGCTGCCGCCCGAAGGATAATAATTTAAGCAGTCGAGAGGATTGAGCTTACGTGCTCGGGTGGGGCTACACCCGAGAAGGTGCCAATGAGAATTGGACTTTAAGTTTTCGAGCGGATAAGGCTTATAAGCTCGGGTGAGGCTTCCACCCGAGGAGGTACCATTGAAAATTAAGCTTTAAGTTGCCGAGCAGATCGGGCTTACGTGCTCGAGTGGGGCTACCACTCGAGGAGGTGCCAATGGGAATTGGGCTTTAAGTTGTCGAACGGATCGGGCTTACGTGCTCAGATGGGACTGCCACCCGAGGAGGTGTGAGAACTGGAATTGTATTAAAAGATTAATCGTTGGATTAATCGGTTTTTGAGGAATTCTGGGTGTTCGGAATTTTTTTTGAATGTTTCGTTTGCATTTTCGGGTCTGAAATCGCATTTAGAGCAATTCTGGAAATTTTGGAATTTTCGAGTTTGAATCTGAAATTTTGATAAGATCTGATTGTTTGTGAGATCTGTTCGGATTTCTTGAGAAATCTGGTCGCAGCGTGTAATTGATAGCGTAAGGTTTAAACGCTGTCGTTTCGTGAGATCTGGACGTTGCGTACTGTAGGTGAGATCTGTGCGTGGCGCGTTTTTATCGTAGACGCTAGTACGTCGTCGTTTAGGAGAGATCTGGTTTTGCGTTAGCGCTAGAATCTGATGAGAGATCTGCCCGCGTGTTTTTGAGTTAAGGGCTAAACGATGTCGTTTAGATAAGTTGCTACGACGCCGTTTTGGTGAACGCGTGAACAGGAGAAATATGTTGCGATAATTTGTGAGATCTGCCGCAGCGTGATAGTGAGATCTGGACGCTATTGTGTTGAGATCTGTTTCCCCGTATCTTGTGTTGCGCATGAAGTCTGCCCCGCTAGAGTAGCGTTTTTGGTATCAGATTTCTCCAGTGTTGTGTTAGCTTTCAGATTTCACCGTGGCGTGCAGCATCGTTTTAGCGATTAGCTTTCAGCGTGTTTTGTTCCAGATTCCAGTGTTTAGTTTTATTGTTCAGATCTCTTCGCGGTTTTGTAGCGCAAGTGTTGGTTGACTTGTGGCGAAATCTGTTTCTATCGGTGGTAGTTTTAAGCAGATTTATTGCGTGTATAAATTAGCAGCTTTGGCCTTCGATTATTTTGATCAGATCCCATACTTAGCAAATTTTCTCTCAACTTCGTTCTTTGTTTCTAACCCTCGGGTTACTGTTCATCGTGAGCTTCTTCGGCGAATTCCGGCCACCGTTTGTCACGTTTGAGGTATCGTTGGACTCCTCTCGTCGAGCTCTTTCATCTCATACCACTTTTGGAGGCTGTGGTTGGCTAGTTGTGGAACGCGAAGTTGCTGGCCGTTTGTACGTTTTGTAGTTCAGGTAGAACTTCGTTCCTTTGCGATGAGATCTTGTTCCTAGCCTTGAATTGAGCTTCCTGTTAAGTTGTATTAGGGTGTTAGTTGCTGGTTGAGCGTAGGACTCCCAGCCGTGACTTTCTGTAGTTGGTCGTGAGCTTTTGTTGATGTTTCCCCTGTATCTTGCGTGTGATCAGCAGGTCAGGATCAGATTTCACGGGCCTTGAATTGTGGTAATCGTTGCTCAGAAAGTGAGGTACGGATTTGGAGCTTGTATTACAGCGAGGCTATGGATTGGATAAATTGTGGTTGCTGGTTTGTGAGATGGACGTGTATGCTTGTTGTTATGATTGTTGTTGTGCATATGATTGCTTGTTGTTCCAGCATGATGCATACACGCATGTCATTCTGTTTCAGCTTTTGCAGCCACTGTCTTGTTGTTGTTGTTCTGATTCTTACCAGGATGCGAGGGCGAGCGGTGATTCCGCACTCTCATCTCCCTGCTGGGATTTGTTAGCCCCTATGCGCCGAGTGGCTAACTATCACAGTTCATAGGTTGGGCAACGACAGGTTGAGCTATTGATGCATCTGGTATTGGTGGGCGAGTAGGGCCGAGTGGGTAGCTCCCACGCGTTCTATACTCACCGTGGCCACATATGATCTATTGCAGATTCCGTTGAGCTGTGCATTGAGTTCTTTGGCTCCCTTCCTTGGTTGTAGCCTCCGGTTGTTGTTCCTGGTCTCATGCATAGCATCTGCATTTTATTCTTGCTGTTTACTGCTGTTTTATAGTTGCTCTCCGTACTGGGGTTTGACCCCATGTCCCTCTGGGGCTTGGTTGTTTTCCTTGCCTGTTTTGTTGTTCAGGTTATCCAGCTGGTCGTGGAGCTGACCCAGCTAGAGGTGCCTCAGGAGGTGGTTAGAGTATCCCAGTAGCATATAGCATATTTATATGTATCAGTATTGTTAGCCAGGGGATGCCCTGTGCTTTTGTAGTAGTCTGTTATATTCGATTGTGGTTGTTACCAGGTGTCTGATACATGTTATGCTGTATTGGTTGTTGGCCTTGGTTTTGTTGTTATTGTTAAACTGGGATTACTTTTAGTATCGCACTATTTTAAATTATACTGTTTTAAATCGTCAGACCAAAAGCAAAAATTTCCGCTTTTCAGTAGCTTCCGCTTGTGTTTATGTGATTTTAACTCTGTTGTGAGCACGAGGCCTGACAGGAGGTGCCAATAAGAAATTGGGCTTTAAGTTGCCAAGCGGATCGGGCTTATGTGCTCGGTTGGGGCTGTCACCCGAGGAAGTGTTAGGAAGAATGCCGAATTGAGAGAAAACATTTCATTCCATAATATGATGTTTACAAGCGGTAATAAAATAAAACCTAGGCATACTACTTACAGACAGTAATGAAATAAGGCCTAAGTATAAGACTTACAAGTGCTAAGATAAGTCATATGCATAATACTTTCGGAGATGAATAATGTTCCAAGACCGGCGTCCTCTCTTTCCTTGCGCGTCTTCCAGATAGTAGGCCGCTACTCCAGCTCTCCCGACCACTTTATAAGGCCCTTCGTACTTTGGATCTAGCTTTCCTCTTTCTCCCTGATATTGTATCCTCCTCCAGACAAGGTCTTCCAGCTCATACGTCCGAGGCCGAACTCTTTTGTTGTAGGCGTACGCCATTCTTTTTTGATAAGCCGAGAGACGTACCGCAGCTCGGGCCCTTCTTTCCTCGAGATGGTCCAACTCGAGGCTTTGTATCTCATCATTATCCTCTGCGTACTACGTGACTCGGAGGCTATCCTGGCCGATTTCTGCGGGTAAAAGGGCTTCAGCTCCATAAACCATGCAATAGGGTGTTTCCCCAGTAGCTGCTCGAGCCGTCGTCCGATAAGCCCAGAGCACACTTGGTAGTTCTTCCACCCATCTCCCCCTGGTCAAATCCAGCTGCGCCTTGAGGGCTTGCACGATGGTCCGGTTGGTGACTTCTACTTGCCCGTTGCTCTGAGGATAAGCCACCGAGGTGAAGACTTGCTCAATCTTCATATCTTGACACTAGGCCCGAACTCTTGCTCCACAAAATTGTCTCCCATTGTACAAAATAAGCCTTCAGGGTATTCCAAACCGGAAAAAAATGATTTTCCATAGAAACTTCAGCCCCTCGGCCTCGGATATCTTTGCTAAGTGTTCAGCCTCCACCCACTTTGACAAGTAGTCCACGGCTACTAATAAAAACTTTCTCTGTCCTCCAGCTGGTGGAAAAGGTCCCACTATGTCCATACCCCACTGATCAAAGGGGCATGAGGAGATGCGGTCTTCATGGCTCAGCAGGCTGTTTCTGCAATTTGACATGTTTCTGGCAGCCTTGTCAAGATTGGACGAGAGTGGTAGAATCCTACTGCATAGTAGGCCAAAAGAATCCTGCGAGAAGAGCTTTCCAGGCCAAAGCTATAGCCCGTAAGTGATTTTCACAGCACCCCTCGTGAATTTCCCTCAATACATATCTGGCCTCGTCGGGACCCAAACACTTCAATAGTGGCCGTGATAAAGACCTCTTGATAGCCTGCCATCCAACATCACAAAGCGCATGGCTCGACGCTTGATCTCCCGAGATCATCGAGAGTCCTCGGGCGCAACTCTTCGGAGGATGTACTCATAGATGTCGTGTCTCCAATTCGAGGTAGGCACTCCTTTGTGTTTTGGCTCCACCTGATACACATGTGATAGTAATTCCTTCCCCTGCACTTCCTTTCCCGAGAGCGGAGCAAGAGTGCTGGCCATACGCACGAGTTTATCCGCATTTTCATTACTTTCCCGAGGTATCTGCTCCAGAATGATTTCGAAAAAGATTTCTGTTAGTCTGCTGAAGGCCTCCGCATGTTTTATCATCTTTTCATTCTTTATCTCAAATTTTCCATTACTCTACTGAACAACCAACTGGAAATCTGAGTAAAGCACTACTCGAGCTATCTCCATATTCTTTGCAGCTCGGAGTTAGATGAACAAGGCCTTATACTCTGCTTCATTATTGGAGGCATAGAAATCGAGGGCAACAACCAAACTTGTCTCTTCCCCCAGGGGGATACCATCACTACCCCTACGTCACTTCCAGAGGAGCAAGAAGACCCGTCCACATAGGCCTTCCACCTTTCATGAGGTGCATGGTCTCCGCCAAGAATTCTGCTAATGCCTGTGATTTTATTGTTGCCCGAGGCTTGAATTGGATATCATACTCATTGATCTCGGTGACCCACTTGACAAGTCTTCCTGAAGCATCGGGATGGGATACGATCTATCCCAGCGCGCTGTTGGTAGGCACAGTAATAGGATGAGATAGGAAGTAAGGCCGGAGGCATCGAGCTGTAATGACCAAGGCCAGAGCCAGCTTCTCTTGTGTGGTGTAACTCAGTTCGGCCCCCTTAATAGCATGGCTCACAAGATACACAGGTTGATGAACTTTTCCTTCCTCCCGGACTAGAACCAAGCTGGCAGCCTGCGGGGTGACGGCGAGATAGACATACAATGGTTCTCCGAGCTCGGGCTTATTGAGAACCGGTACCTCTTGAGATATTCCTTCAACTCCTAAAAAACATTTTCACTGTGTTCATTCCATTCAAAATCCACCTTGTGAAGTATCTTGAAGAAAGGGAGACTTTGATCAACCGATCTGGAAATAAATGGGGACAGCACAGCGATCCTCCCTGTTAATCTTTGGATTTCCTGAATGTTCCGAGGAGGGCACATCGAAGAAAGGGCTCGTACCTTATCCGAGTTAGCCTTGATCCCCCGACGAGTGACCATATATCCTAGTAATTTCCCTGTCCGAGCTCCAAACACACACTTGCCGGGGTTCAACTTGATCTGATAGTCCCGAAGCGTGCTGAAAGTTTCCTCCACTACAGATATGAAATTTTCCTCCACCCGAGACTTTACCAAGATATCATCTACAAACACCTCAACATTCCTCCCGATCTAGTTTCTGAACACCTTATCCATCAACCTCTGATAAGTCTCCCCCGCATTTTTTAGTCTGAAAGGCATGACGACGTAGAAAAATGTCCCGTCTGTCGTAAAGAAGCTGACCTTGCGCTGATCTTCCTCTGCTAATGGGATCTGATGATACCCCTGATAGGCGTCCAGAAAACTGAGCAACTCGTGACCTGAGGTGGAATCGACTAGTTTATCAATCCTGGGGAGGGTGTAGCAGTCCTTGGCTCTTGTTTAAATCTCATAAGTCCGCACACATCCGCCATTTTCTTGTAGCCTTAGGTACTAGTACTACATTAGATAACCAAGTAGGAAAGTGTACCTCTCTTACGTGTCCGGCCTGAAGTAGATCCCTGACCTGACTCCTTGCGTCCTTCTCTGGGTCGAAGTGCCTCCACTTCTGTATAACTGATCGAGAGTTCGGGGAGACGTTCAGCTTATGCTCCATGACTTTGCGCCTGATCCCTTTCAGTCGGAAGGGGACCAGGCAAATACATCCATGTTTCTCTCCAGGCACTGGATCAGTTGTATCCGCACACCTTCCAAGAGAGTTTTGGCAATCTTCACGACCCCGGATGGGGGAACGAGAACTACTTCCTCCTCCTCATCCTCGATCGTCAATTGGAAATCCTCCTTGACCATGTTTACACCCCTATCCTCCTGAGCCTTTGGATAGTCATGGGCCCGGACCTTAGCCGCCTTCTATTCAACCTTCACTTCCTCCACATAACACTTCCTCACCACCTTCCGATCTCCTAGAACTTCACCTACTGCATTTCCCACCGAAAAATTTATCTTTTGATGCAGGGCCGAGGCCACGGCCATGGCTGGCCTTCCCAGGATGGCATTGTAGGAAGATGGTGCGTCTATCACTGTACTCGACGAATTTGGTCTTCCTGTGCTTTTTTGACCCAAGCGAAAGAGGAAACTGAACGACCCATTGGTTGCAAGAAGTGACCTGTGAATCCGAATAATGGTGTTTGCACAGGCTCCATGCGGTACTCGCCGAGGTCCATTTGATCCACAGCCCCCTTAAAAGATACATTGACCGAGCTTTCAGAATCCACAAAGATGTGGGTCACTTCATAATTTATAATCATTGTCCATATCACGAGAGCATCGTTGTGCGTTTCGATATCTATCGGCAAGTACTCGGGACCGAATGAGAGGGTGGGCCCCAAGTGCTTCTTATCCACCTCCATGGCTTCCATCCGATGATACCGTGCCTTCCTCGCCCGATTAGAGTCCCCGTCAGTCAGTCGTCCTGATTTCATTTGGATGAAGCTCCATGGCTGGGGGCGATCGCTGCTCTCCTCGGGGAGGGTCTCGATCCAGATTCCGAGGTGTTCTCTCTCGTCCTGAGGCCCTCTTATTTGCCGCCAACTCTCTCCTCCTCGGTTCCTTCGGAGGCTGTCCATCCCCTACCAGCGCTGCTCGTACATCAGGATTATTCTGGATGATGCGATCCAACTTGTTATCCAGGTGTTGGCACTCTGAGATGTGTGACCGTAATCCCTTTGGAAATCACAAAATTTGTCGGACCTAGGATTCCTCGGGGCCCGTCGCTTCCCCAAGGTTGCTGCACTATCTTTCGCTCATAACAAATCTCCAGAGCTCGAGCCTTGCTTACTTTCAGCAGCGTTCGAGCGGCAAATTATCCCAGCATTAAATGGGGTTCCTATCTAGATGGCCTTGGTGGAGCTCTCTCTGTCCGAAGTTATCGTCCCGGACAAGATGGTGCTTTCTGTTCATTCCTCCACATGGACTGTATCTCCTCCACATTGACATATTTTTCGGCTTTAGTGATGAGTTCGTCAAATTTTTTCGGGGGCTTCTTGACCAAGGACATCAAGAAATTACCCCCTCGCAGCCCTTGAGTGAATGCCCCGATAAACAGGTTTGGGGTCGTAGATGGAACTTCAATGATAGTCCTGTTAAAATGCCAGATTTATTCCCGAAGACTCTCCTGCTCCTTCTGCTTTACGTTGAACAAGTTCAGCGTTGTCATCGATTACTTTTTGCTACTGACGAACTGGTGGAGGAACGCCTGGATGAAATCCTGGAAGCTCTTGATACTCCCTATCGGCAAGAGGTTGAACCACTGTTGTGCTGATCGGACCAGAGTGGTCAGAAAAACTCTGCTCTTGATGAGATCCGCATACTGGTGGAGGAGGGCAGTGTTTTCGAATCGAGACAGGTGTTTCTCGGGATCTCCCATCCCATCATACTCCCGTATGTTCGGGAACTTGAAGTGTTGGGGTAGCTCGTCGGCCAGTACCTCAGCCTAAAAAGGTACTTCTCGAGTTGGGAGGGGCGGGGGCACCGAGCTTATTTCTTACCTCAAACGAGCAACTTCCTCACGTAGCTTCCCGATCTCCTCCGCTTGTTGATCAGGCGATGGGTGCGAATCAGACCGATTCGCTAGTATCTGTTCTAATGTAGCCGCCACCAGTTGATCTATCTAGGCTGTAGTGAGTTTAGGGTTTTCAGACCCTTGAGATAGACTCTCCATGTGGCTGGTTTCTCCCGGCCCCTGAGGTCTACTCCTTTTGGTGGCATTTTGTCCTTCTCATCTTTTCCCACAGACGGCGTCAATTGATGTAACCGAATTCTCTCAGTCGACGAGCTGCCACCACCTCGGGAGATCGAGAGATCGAGACGTCGGGACAGCTGGTGATTGAAGGGTGACCGATGCCTTTGAAACACCTACAACAAGAGATAACAGGTCAGGGGACGTCGAAAGTGTGTCTGGCGAAATCCATCCGATGCTTAAGTCAGGTATGATGCATGTGAGCAAAGGGAGCGAAAGAATATATGTGAACTGACAGCGTTATTGATTTGCTAAACCGTAACCGGTACGTTCAATGGACGGTCTGGTCCGGGGCACAGGTCGAATCTGTTGACCACGGGCTGGGTCCGGTTCGGTTTAGGGTTCAACCCAGCCCATGGCCAGGTCTAGTTCTCACAAAGATACATGTCTGTATTTAAATATTGAACATGCTTCTAAAACAAAATACCAATATCATAAATATTAGGATCCGGATATCCCATTCTGAGACTTATTTTTAACCTTTTTCTTCCTCATGGTATCTATGATCAAGCACCACCTATTTGTCATGCTCATATACAAAATAAGGCAACAACTGGAAAACCAGTAAATAGAAACTAAAATAAAATCAAGCATTTAGGTGTAGAAATATCTACTAACTAAATTTGATATATATATATATATATATATATATATATAATCATACTCTAGAACAAGCACAATGGAAAAGGAAGGAAGGTGCATTGGTAAAGGTTAAACCAATAATAAATATCTTCTCATAAAGGAAAGCAAATATATTGATTTGAAATATTTTTAGTAATATTAAAATGCTCGATTGTTTTCCTTTGAAGCAAGTGGACTAGTGGTGGCCTCACCGTCTTAGGGGTCATTTTCACTTCTTGACACATATTGGGCAGCGGAGGAGGCCAATTCAAATGGAGTTGGATTAATCGCAATTATTAACCATAATTTTCAAAGAGGATATTAGTTTTTACGGTTTTAAGCTATTTAACTTAAAATTGTGGTTCCTAATCAGCTTCAATTTTCCATTGAAAGTCATAAGAAGTCAGAACAATTATTATATTTATACTAAAAATTTCAGAAAGGAAATGTGACACCATATTTCCTATATATTTTCCTTCTTTTATAAGAAATATTCCAACACTCATGCGTTACGCATTAAATAGTGTACATAGGTCATTGCGTCCCTTAAATAACTATTTACGATTTCATTTATATTCTCAAGTTCTTTTTTGAAGCTTCTGTTTTTTAAATTTAAAGAATGAAGTATGAACATAACAATATACATTGTTTTAAAACAAAACGTTCTATAAATACACATGTACACATCGAAAACGTGAAAACCGGTTAAATAAACGAAATACAATTAATGACGACCAAAAAAACCAAAATCAATTTATATTAAAATTCATAACTAGATTTCATACATTGGTTTATTGTTTGGAACTTTGGTTTATTGTTTGGAACTTCTAACATGTGGTTCAAACTGAAATCAATTTGTTACGTTTAAGCTCCTGATTCAATCACACCAAGAAACCTACAATCTTTCTGGAAGAAACCAGCTGAACGTGTTTGTTGAATTTGCATATTTCAATTATCAGAAAAAGAAATGATATCTACAAAACAAAAACGAGACACGAGATTTATAGGTGATTCAGCAATAGATTATCTACACCCACTCCCCAGAACTCAGAACAAATATTGATCCTTTTGAAGATAATTTACAGAGAGTTATATTGAAGAAGACGATTACAGAGGAAAACAGAAACTTAAGCTTCTTCCCGCATCGGGCCAACATCATATATACTTGTATGTAAGCCCATCTAAGACAGTTTAAGCCCATATGGCAACTGGGCCAGTTTGTGAGCTTTTGTTCAGGCCCAATTTCTCTAGCCTATTAAAGAATAATGAAGAAGCTTCCTCTGAGTTTATCTCCTACCAGCTCTTTGTTACCTCTCCTCTTTCTTCTCAGCTCAGTAGAGGTCGAGTGATCTTGTGAAGAACAAATCTCCACCTGATTGCACCATCTCTTCCCTTGTTCTTCATTGTTCTAGGTGTTCCGCCCCCTCCCTCTCAACAAGGAGGTTTTCTCACTTTGATCAGTGCCAGCAATGCTGAGCGGTGAATGTGATCTGTCTGTGAGTATGATATGTTGTTAATGATGTGATATGTTGATGATGTGTTGTAGCGTATCGTTTTGGTAAGAACTGAATGGGGAGTCAGCTTAAAAGGGAACTGGATGTTGGATCTGTGTTTACATATCATAATTTTAATTTTGATTAATACAAAACCTGCTATTATTTTATTAACAGTTCAACTGAAGTGCGCAGGAAAGTTAGAACCAGATCGAAAGCGAGCTGGTTTAGATAAAAGCACCGTATAGAGAAAAGCTGTGTTGCGAAGAAGAAGAGAATTATAGCAGATTGAATGAGAGCTGATAGCAGATCGAACCAAGAGCAGATTAAGAGGATGTCCAAGCTAGAACAGTGAGGGGACACCCAAGCTGATCTAGTGAAGGATATTCAAGCTGGTACAGTGAGGGGACGTCCGAGCTGGTCCAACAAAGGACAACCAGATCGCAGAGGACACCCAAGCTGGTTCACCAGCTTGGAGCAATAGCAGAATCAGATCAGCAATCAAGTACAGATTAAAGACAGTTACAGTTCAACAGATCAGAGCAGTTTCCAGTTTGTATAAATTCAAACTGATTTGCTTCATCCTGTCCACATCAAGTACACAATTCTCGTACTCAAAGTCAGCAAAGGCTGCAACATTAAATGTGGACAGAGCTCAAAGTCATAAAGTGAAACGAACCAGACTCTAGAATTTTTTTAAAAAAACATTTGCGGAATACATTTCTGAAAGTATGGCTCGCTTTAACATTTTTTACCATTTTCTCAACAATACTTGAAGTAGAAATAAATAATTATTTTAAAACATAAAATCATCCATACTGTTTAAAAACTAAGTTGAGTAAAAGTACTGAACATGAACAAGTTAAAACCAACATTTGAAAAGCGTATCAAAACAAAAGTGAAACATCCATGCGGTCACAGGGTACTGCTGCAGTGGGCGCTCAGAGGTCCTCACCGCCAGTTGGGATAAAGTCCACAGGGTCATCACCTGCACCATTAAACCTAGTGAACCTAGAGACTCAGCATGCTCTATCTTTTAAAATAACAAGGTACGTATACATAAAGTCACATGCAAGTACATACTTGTAATAAAATAATGTTAAAACATGTATGCATGGATGATCTTAAAACCTTGTTTCTACATTTCATAACATATCATAACATATAACGTACATAAGGCATGACATAACGTAACATGAAAAACGTATGAGTCGTATCAGTGAATGCGAGCGGGCGTTTGACTGATCAGTCGAAATAACCAACGTACGTGGCGGTGCGGTTCACCCGACCTTACCTCGGGATCCCTCACACCTCTATGCTTGCCAGTTCATCATGTCGTGATCACATGGATCCATAGGCTCATAATCACACATTAAAATAGGGGATCCCTAGGCCCGGATACCCGTCTAGCTCCCATCATTAAACTTTGCCACATCACTTTAATCCCTTGTGTTTTATCTTAAAAAATTCATGCCTGATCGTTTTTGTAGAATCTCATTATGCGTGCATTTCTTAAAATCATGCAATTTAAAAGCTTAGCCAGTCAATGTATATTTAATCCTTTAAAAAATTTACGTACGTAGAATACTACATATGTAATTAAATATACATTCACGGGCTTCTACTTTTTCTACTTCGGTCAATGACTGGTTCAGAAGTCTGGCCCACTACTTCTAGGCTTAACATTACCATTGACTTAACCCAAGACTTATAAGAATTCCCCTCTAAATTCCAACACATTCTAATTTTGACTTAATTGAAAATCGCATGACCAATTTTGACCCTAATTAAAATCTTAAGGCCAATTTTGATTAATTTCAAAATCAATTTTGACTTAGAAAAACTTGGCCAATTTTGACTTTAAAATAAATTGATCAATTTGACCCAAATGACTAATTTTGACCAAATGATCAATTTTGACCAACTTAAAATCTCATGGTCAATTTTGACTACTTAAATATCCAAAGACTCCAATTTTGATTTTAAAACATAAAATAGGGGATAAGCTCCAAATTAGTTAAAATTTTGACCAAAATATTAGACTTTAAAAAATTTGACCAAAAACATTAAAATTGGACCATAGACTTAAAAATTAAAATAAACCGGTCCAACATTAAAATAACTTGAACCAAATTTAAAATATTTTGACTCGAGACTCTACTAATCGATCCGGTCCAGCCATGACAATTAAAAAATCACACATGCTAAAAATCATTTTCAATAATTTGTCATGAAAAATTGCCAAAAATATCATAAATCAAATAAATTCTAAAAAGGCTGGAAAACATCTTAAAATATGTTTAAAACATTAAAAAAAGTCATACACGAACTTTGGCAGCCCCTAAAACTCGAAATCTCAATTTTCACAAAAATGACCCGACAAGACTTACTTCGAGCGACTAAACGGTAAAAATCATTAAAAATCCATTTCTTAACCAAATCACCCTATGTTTCGACCAAGTCACTCTAACTCACCCCACTAGCCATTGGAACATACAAGACTCAAAAAAGGTTTACGAGGTGACCAACCCGACGCCCGCAAACCCACTGCCCGTGCACAGACTGCAACAAGGACACGTGCTAGCCATAAAATTCATAACTAATTTGTTCCTCAACCAAATCGCTTCCCGTTTGGACCTACGTGATTCTAACTCGATATATTATCTCGGGAAATCAATATAGACCACATAGAACTCATGGAGCGACGTACCCGAGCCCAACAACTCTACTGTCGCGCACAAACGACCAGGACACGTGCTGATCATAAATTCATAACTAATTCATTTCTGGACTAAATCGCTTCCCGTATGGACCTACGTGATCCTAACTCGATGGACTAACTACCTGGACCACCCTTGGACCGAACCCTAGCCTCATGAACAGCCCTTAGCCGAAGCAATACAATAATCGATCAAAATCATGCTGAAAATTCATGAGTTATGCATAGATCTAAAACAATTGTGCATAGATATATGTCAGGCCCCGTGCTAATAAACAGAGATTATAGCACAATTACGCACATAATCATGACAGCATAAATTCGGGATTAAAAATTTTTCGAAATCATTTGGGCCTGAATTCAAAATCATCATTCAAAATATTCATAATCAAAATACGAGTTAACTCAAACTCATACAAAACAGGTAACAACAAGTCTCAAATCGAATACAGATACCCAATACAATAAAACACGGGGCATCCCCCGGTTCAATACATATCATAAAATAAACTGGGACTCAAGGAAACGGGGATCGACCAGCTGGCACTCCACTCGCTACAGCTTGGTTACCTGAAGATCCTGCAAATGGGTAACACAGACCCAAAAAACACAAAAGCAGGAAAAGAAATACGAGGTCAAGCCTCAGTACGAAGAGCTATCAAAATAGATAATCATGCAACATGCTATAATCAATGCTATGAAATGCATGAGGGCTATCAAGGATCGGATAGCTAGACCAGTGTATCAACTGGAAAATCATCTCAATTAGCCTCTATACCCGCACGATGTATCAACCGGGGAAATCATCGGTCCGTGATCTTCAGAGCCCGTCAGCCCATCATAGCTCGGTGGTAGACACTCGAATCCGGTAGTCACTACTCTGATGATAGCGTTGGACTTTTCAGGCACGACACATCTGTCGGCCAGTCACAACGTGGCTATCAATCAGGTCATCAATCAATCTGTCAATCAGGCTCAAGATGTATGCATGTATGCCAATCAATATTCAATTCACAATGCATACAATTCAATACGTGAAAACAGAATGTACAACTCAAACAATTCAACAAACTGTATCACGTAAAAGCACAGAATCACATCAGCAGATTTCATAACGTCAATCACAGCCATGTCCACGCTCAAAGCTGTTAAATCTGCTCCATTCGTACCTTCAAGCCTCAAATACCTCAACAGAGTTCTCACAAGTCGCTGCAACTCACGGCCTAGGCAACCAGATCTCTCCTGGCTCGACAAACACGGCAGAGACTCCCTGGAACTGAAAATCTGTACCAGGTATCTAACAATTCAGTTAAATTCGAACTCAACAGCTAAGGTTCTAAGATCCAGTAGCATAACTCAGCTACCAAATCCTATAGAGTATTACTCAACCCTAAAACGAGGCTTAAATTGGCAAGGAATCACTTACCCAGAAGCGTACAACAATCAAAGAACGCTCAATCATATTTCTCCTGAAATCCTCGTACACCAGCAGCTTCACGCTCACTTCCACAAGTCGTTCCACAACCTATCATGAGTAGCAATCGACAGAGCAACTCACAAGGAATCCAGCGCCACCAAAATCATCGAAAAAAAAGGCTGGAATCGACAGAAATCTAGGAAAGAAACGTTTGGTGAACAGTAGCTAAAACGAGGGTTTGAATATGGAGATAAGAAATGTCGGGTTCAGAATAATTCTAAGTGTTGATCAACACTTATCTATATATCTCCCAATTCCAACAGCTGCTGCTCACAAAATCATCAGACATCAACAGTAGGTATCTTACAACAGAAACCAGCGTTTGCTCTCAACAGAAATCAGCAGCAACCATCAGGCGTTGCATTCACAAAGGAACATCAAAACGACACCGCATCAACTAATCAAAACGACACCGCAGCGCTACAACAGCTGAAAACAGATTCCTTTCTAAACAACTAACAGCTGGTCACGCTAAACAATTCAAACGACGACGTAAGGGACACGTCACCTTCACTGCCAACAGCAGACACAAAGTGTTACACCCAAAACGCTGCGTTCCAACTTATCAAAACGACGTCGTCTCACATCAATGACTGGTCACTTAACTGAATCAGCTCCTCACAATCGCAACTGCTGATTTGCGCTAATACAACAGCAGTCAACACCAAACGGTTGACCAACACGTGTCGTTTTCTCGTCAAATCTCGCGATTGCACGCCTGCTGCCAACAGATACCTCCTCAAGCGCTACTATCGAATAGCGAAACGACGATGCATCACCCATTCGCTACAGTAGATGTCTGAAAGGCGCTACACCTGATTTCTACTGGAATCAGATTTTCTCTCGCAAAACCCCTCAAAACTTCACGCGACTAATCCCAAATCAATTCGATAAATCACTAATCTAAAATCTGATTCCTCACAATATAAACAAATCACATTCAAATCATGCATTGAACATTAAAAACAGATTATTATGGCTTAAATGGTGAGAAAAGAAATCGATATTACATGCCTGGCTTGGAGAGAATAGATATCTGCGAGTTACCGACGTAGAAGACGGGAGATCGGGACCGGACCGCCTTTGAATCACCAACATCTTGCAATTTTAGAAACCTTGAGAGGGGAGGAGGGGGACGTGCTGTAGGGAGGAGGGAGTGGAGGCTTTAGCTAGGTTTTGATTAATTTTTTGGTGTTTTGAAACAATGGAATGTGACACAATTGACCCCTATAGTTTAATTAAAAACAGGAAGAAACTTTTGACATGTTTGCCCCTCCCTTAATTTGATAAGATAATTAAAACTTTGACTTGGCTTTGAAAATGGCTAATTTTCGTAATTAAATTCCCCTCAAATTTTAAAACACCTTAAAATCCAATAAAACATCCCGTATAGGCGAAAAAGGGGTTCCCCTCCAAAATAATCATAAAACCCCCCATTTTCAGAAATTGTTGCTTAAAAATAATAAATTTATTCTTAAAAATCTAAGAACTTAAAAAAATTCAAATTATTTTCATCTTGATCTTCCCTAGTCTCGTCCACGAGTTCGTAACTCAACAGGCTGAAAACATGACATACATACCATGTAATATAAAAATCATAGTTAAATCACATAAAATGAATGTAATCATCTAAAATTATTTTCTCCCTAGTCATGCACTCATTTCTACGTAGTCAGGAATTTCTGAGCGTTACAACTCTCCCCTCTTATAGGAATTTCGTCCTCGAAATTAAATACGTACCAAATAACTCCGGGTACCACGTCCACAAATCGGCCTCAGTCTCCCAGGTAGCTTCCTCTTCCGAGTGATTCTGTCACCGGACCTTGACCATCGGAATACCGCGCTCTCAGCCTGCACTCCTCTCGAGCTAAAATCTATATTGGTCGCTCCTCAAATGATAAGTCTGGCTCTAACTGGAGCGGCTCAAAATCCAAGACGTGTGACGGATTCGGAACATACTTCCGGAGCATCGAGATGTGGAAAACATTATGAACCGCTGACAAGTTGGGTGGTAACGCTACTCGATATGCCAGAGTACCAACCCTCTCCAAGATCTCGAATGGTCCAATAAACTTCGGGCTGAGCTTGCCCCTTCGGCCAAAGTACATCACGCCCTTCATGGGCGATATCCTCACAAACACATGATCCCCAACAGCTAGCTCCAGATCTCGTCATCTCTGATCGGCATAACTCTTCTGACGACTCTGGGCTGTCCTCATCCGATCCCGAATCCTCATCACAATATCTACTGTCTGCTGCACTAACTCCGGCCCAGTCAGAACTCTCTCTCCAACCTCGTCTCAGTGCACGGAAGATCTGCATCTCCTCCCGTACAGCGCCTCATATGGAGCCATCCCAATAGATGCCTGAAAGCTGTTGTTGTACGTGAACTCTATCAGCGGCAATCTCGAGTCCCACGTACCCTGGAAATCAATCACACAAGCTCTCAGCAAATCCTCCAGAATCTGGATGACCCTCTCTGACTGCCCGTCTGTCTGTGGATGAAAAGTTGTACTGAACGACAATCTATGTCAGGCCTCGTGCACAACACAGAGTTTAACCACGCAAACACAAAACGGAAGCAATAAAATAGTGGCTAAAATTTTTGATTTTGGCCTGACTGAAAGATAATATAATTTAAAATACTACAATACTCAAAATATCACAATTTTTAAAATGACTCAGTACAACAGTAGAACATTCAACAGATACAAGCATTACAGAATACAACTAGAAGACAATAAAGCACAGGGCACTCTAACCACCTCCTGGGGCACCTCCAGCTGGGTCAACTCCACGACCAGCTGAGTAATCATGGTAACCTGAAAACACATACACAGGCAAACAACACCAGCCCCAGAGGGACATGGGGTCAAACCCCAGTACGGAGAGCAATATAAAACAGATAATGGAAAGCAACAGATAATATGCAAATGCTTTGCATGAGAACAATGCTACAACTGAAACACAAGGAGCCAAAGAATCTCAAGGAATTGCTCAACAACAGATACGAATCAACTGAGCAACAGTGGCCATGGGGTGTGTGAGTATATGGAAGCTACTCACTCGTCTCAACACACGGCACCAGATTCAAAACATAGCTCAACCTGCTGTTGCCCAACTCATGAGATGTGGGAGATACCCACTCCGCTCATAGTGGCTAACAGATCCCAGCAGGGAGATGAGGCATACGGGAGTTACCCGCTCGTCCTCAACAGGCATCCTGGTACGCACAGATCACAACAAGGCACAAAAGGCACGGCTACAATAGATCTGAGCTCAATATGATAAATGCGTGTATGCAACAGATAACATGTCCAACACAGAACATATGCAACGAAGCAAAGCATACACAGCAGCAAGCTAATCACCCATGCTCAATCCAAAGCTGTAAAACAAGTTCACATCCGTACCTCAAGTCTTCTGAGCTACAATTACAACAAAGCAGTCCCGAGCAACACAGATCTCACACCTGCTAAACCAAACACATATACTAGCTCAGGGACAGTAGCACAGAAACTACGATTTGGGAGCTACGAGCTCAACCAAATCTGTCCTACCCTTCTTACACAACAAAAGGCTCTAAACAAAGTACAAGGTAGGATCTTAACACTTACCCAACAAGCTACCTGAACGGCAGAAGAAATCCGACGCTTATGCTAACAGACTACAGAAGGGAGATGTCTCGCGAATCTCTCCAGCTTAACGCAAGCTTCCAAAAGTAGTATCAAGCAAAACGTCTCAGCAAGAGGAGTCCAGCGCTACCACTCTTACTTCAGTCGGAGCTATCTACCACCGGTAATCGGAGAAGATAAGGTTCGATGAACAGTAGCTAGGGTATCGCGACAGAGTTTGTTCACGAGAAATATTCTAAGTGTCGGGGAACAATAATGGACAAAGTGTGACACCCCATTCCTCATGGGAGTCACGAGATCGAAGAAAAGGAAATATAAGGGAAATATAAGGGCTGAAAAGCAAATAGAACAAGCTGTATTATCTTGTTCGTAAAAAAAAAAAATTCGAATTACAACCATTGGCGCCATAACAATGAACCAGCTGTCATTACAAATTTAAATACAAAATGCGAAATCACGATATTACAACTACTGAACTCTAGCTGAATTCATCCTTGTTGTAACAGATCTCAATACAGTTGTGACTAAGATCAAAGACAACAAAAGTAGCAAAATACAAAATGACATCGCGGAAACGCAGGCCTTCGATAAACACTCACACGTCGCTGCTGATTCAAACTCCACCTCCCGCCTGCTACGGCGCCGTCTCACCTGCACCAAGAAAGCTAGTGAGCCTAGGGGCTCGGCAAGCAAACTGAAGGTAACAAGCACAATATGCAGATGATATTACATAATATACCAATTACTGCAACTTTTGTTCTGGAAGTGAATTCAAATTCCAGCGTTATAATTTTCGTTAAAATTATGGCTCAGAAGCTCTACTTAGGTCCCATTGCACTCGATCGAATGACTACTTATATCAGTTTCAATGTGGTGAAATCGCACCCAATATGAAGGGGCAACTGACGTTGAGATGTTATTTTAATGCTGAAGTTATGTTTTATTATTTATAGCTTTTATTAACGTTATTCCACGTGCTTTCAAAAAAAAAAAAATTTAGAGGTTTAGTATGTTTCAACTTGGTATCAGAGCGGTGGTTCTGGTGGGGTATTAGCCTGCTGCGTGGAGCTCGGAGGTCGCACTGCCAGTCTGTGAGTTTTATTTTATGATTTATGTTTATGTTGCATGCCGCATGTTATATTTTCCTTAGTTCTACCTTATATTTTAAGGGTTAGACGCCTAGTCATGCACTTAGATTTACGTTATAAGGCTTTGGTGTACCAGAACAATGCCTCCCCGTCGCATCAGAGAGCAGCAGCAGGATGACGACTTGCCTCCACCACCACCAGTCCAGATGACGCCGTTTGAGAGGGCTAACGTGGAGATGTTAGCCGGGATCACTAGACTATTGGAGCGTCAGACGGAGCGATCCGGCGGGAAGTCACACGAGGAGGACGTCGCAGAGAGGTTCCGCAAGCAGGGACCTAAGGAGTTTTCTGGAACTACAGATCCGCTCGTGGCTGAGGAGTGTATCCGGTCCATGGAGACTATCTATGATTTCATGGGTTTGACGGACGCCGACAAGGTCCGTTGTGCGATTTTTATGCTGAAAGCAGATGCCGCTCTTTGGTGGAAGGGCACAGTGGTTGGACTACATCTGAAGAGCTTGACCTGGGGAGAGTTCAAGAAGGTTTTCTTTGAGAAATACTTCACAGTGGATGCCCGGAGCCAGTTGATTCGGGAGTTTATGAGTCTCCGGCAGGGAGACAAATCTGTTGCAGAGTATGTTCAGCAGTTTGAGCGGGGATGTCCCTTTGTACCCGCGATTGCCACCATAGAGAGTGAGAAGCTGAGGCAGTTCACTGATGGACTGAGACCTGACATCCGCCACGATGTCAACATGGCGGACGTGGAGACCTATATGGCGGAGTAGAACACTACTAGGAGAATCATGCCTTAGACTGGTTGAACTTAGAGGAACTGTATGCCTTCTAGGACTTCTATGCGAACTTGGACTGTAGGGCTAGCTAACCTAGAATATGTATTAGGCATCTGAACTACCTGTTGAGACCTAGTTTAACGGTAAGCGCGTGCCTGTGTGTTGTGTCCGTTTCAGGCGAGATTCGTGTGCTTGGCGTTACTACCCTTGCACTACTAGACTCAGGGGCGACTCACTCGTTTATTTCGAGTGCGTTCACGATACTCTGTTCATCAGGTCCATAAAGGCTGAGGGAGCGTTGGTTAGTCCGAAGGGCATCACCAAAAATTCGTAGTGACCGTAACGTGTTCTAAAGGCTGTTTTGTAGATGTCTGCTGGTTTTATCTTCAATTGGTGGTAGCCAGATCTTAAATCAATTTTAGAGAAAACTATTGATCCCTTCAGCTGATCAAACAGGTCCTCAATTCTAGGCAAAGGGTATTTATTCTTGATTGTCAACTTATTCAACTCTCTATATTCTATACACAGCCTTAGATTCCCATCCTTCTCTTGACGATAAAACTGGGGCTCCCCATGGTGATGTACTTGGTCGAATAAAACCCTTGTCTAATAGTTCTTGTAGTTGCTCTTTTAATTCTTTCATCTCTGATGGAGCAAGTCGATAAGGTGGTTTAGAAACGGGTGCTGCTCCTGGCACTAAATCAATTGCAAACTCCAACTCTCTATCAGGTGGCAATCCATAAATGTCTTCTGGAAAAACCTCCGGGAATTCACTCACTACTTTCACATCAAAGAGTTGGGGCTTGCTAGATACTGCTAAAGATGATAAGCTTATCAAGAATCCTGCTCCCCCCTTTTCAAACAACTATAGGCTTTAAGAACTGAAATAATTCGGGGAATTTTACATAGCTGGATAGCCTCGAACGTGAACCAGTCTCCTTTTGGGGGTTTTACCACTACTGTTCTAAGCTTGAAATCTATCACGACCCCATACTTGGTCAACCAATCCATTCCTAGAATCAAATCAAACTCAGGCATATGTAAAACAATTAGGTCAGCAGTAACTAAATGCCCTTGAAGCTTAAGTTCTAAGTTACGAAACAAATCATGTGATATCATCTCTTCTCCAGAGGGTACCGTTACGCAAAATCCCATACTCAGCTGGTCGGGTTTAACAAGTAGTTTCTTAGCAAAGTCCGCTGCTATAAAGGAATGCGTTGCACCTGAATCTATTAGAGCTAAAGAGGGAATTCCAGCAATCAAAATCTTACCCGTAGCTATTGTAGAATCTGGATTGGCTTGCTCGGTTGTCATGACATAAGCTCTGCTGGTCACCATTTGCTTTAATTTAGGACAGTCCCTAATAACATGTCCTGGCAATCCACATTTATAACAAACATTCTGTCCCTTTCGACATGGACCGTGGTGGTTCTTCTGGCACTTGGGACACTGAGGCTTGTTTCCAACTGCTGAGACCGCGCTGATGGGTTGCACAACTAAAGGTTTTTGCTCCTGAGGCTTTTGTTCCTGCGACCTCTGCTGATTCTTGTATGGTTTCTTGGGTGGTCGCTGTTCTTTTTGTTGGAAAGCCTGCCTCTTCAGTTGTCGTTCCTCCATAACTGCTTTCCAATCCTGATCAGCCCTTAGAGCCTTATCCACCGCTCCTCGATAATCTTTTGGTTCCACCAGTCTCACATCATGCCTGAGTGCTGGTTTCAATCCATCGACAAAGTGTCGTAATTTCTCCTTAGGATCAGCTCCAATCAAAGGTACAAAATAACATCCACGTTCGAACTTTCGAACATATTCTTGGACAGTCATGTCCCCTTGCTTGATCATCAAGAACTCTCTTTTTAATTCAGACCTCTTATCTTCTGTAAAATATTGCTCAAAGAACACGCGCTTGAACTCCTCCCATGGGAGATTTGTTACATCTACAGTAAGCTTTGCTCCTTCCCACCAAAGCATCGCATCATCTATCAACATATAAATTGCACATCTGGATCTTTCTAAGTCAGGCGTCTGAAGATACTCAAAGATCACTTCCATTGATTTAATCCAACTTTCAGCGACAAACGGATCTGTCGTGCCACTAAACTCCCTTGGCTTCTGTCTTCGAAATCGCTCTTGAGGGTCATCGTTGCTAGGTCCTCTACTGCTGGAGGATTGACCGTTGCCCCTACCCTACTGATCTACCAGCAGCCTTAGAAGCTGGGCAATACTAGCGTTACTACCAGGATTGGATTCATCTACTGGAATATTCCTTCCTCTTCCTCGGCCAGACAGCTTAATCTATAGCCCGTAATCCACCACATAGGAACATTAGAACATGCAAGAAATAAAAAAAAAATCATGCTCTAAAACATAAAAGAACTCACTGCCCCGTAGAGACGGTTGATGAAATCTGTTTCAGCAAGAAGTGCGCGTGTTTATCTCTGGACCATGCTCTGATACCATGTTTGTGACACCCCATTCCTCATGGGAGTCACGAGATCGAAGAAAAGGAAATAGAAGGGAAATATAAGGGCTGAAAAGCAAATAGAACAAGCTGTATTATCTTGTTCGTAAAAAAAAAATTCGAATTACAACCATTGGCGCCATAACAATGAACCAGCTGTCATTACAAATTTAAATACAAAATGCGAAATCGCGATATTACAACTACTGAACTCTAGCTGAATTCATCCTTGTTGTAACAGATCTCAATACAGTTGTGACTAAGATCAAAGACAACAAAAGTAGCAAAATACAAAATGAACATCGCGGAAACGCAGGCCTTCGATAAACACTCACACGTCGCTGCTGATTCAAACTCCACCTCCCGCCTGCTCCGGTGCCATCTCACCTGCACCAAGAAAGCTAGTGAGCCTAGGGGCTCAGCAAGCAAACTGAAGGTAACAAACACAATATACAGATGATAATACATAATACACCATTTACTGCAACTTTTGTTCTGGAAGTGAATTCAAATTCCAGCGTTATCATTTTCGTTAAACTTATGGCTCAGAAGATCTACTTAGGTCCCATTGCACTCGATCGAATGACTACTGATATCAGTTCCAATGTGGTGAAATCGCACCCAATATGAAGGGGCAACTGACCCTCTCGTCTGCTGCTCACCCTTCCCATATGAACCGTCTGTTATCTAAGCCATAAATTCATAAACGGAAACTTTCTTCTTTAAAACACATAATGAACAACCTGAAATCTTAGCATCGGGGTTCACTCTATTTTTAAAAAAACTCATACTCCCTTCGAAAATCGTTTTACTGAGCATCCAGCAGAGACATGTAAAATCAGCAGTTGGATAAGTTCAGCTGTTGGCAAGAAATCCAGCTGGTGTGAACAGTAGATCAGTCGATGGGTATATATATATATATATTGGTGGTCAACACAATTAATTTGGTCAACGGAGTAACAGTAACTCAACCAGCCGTTGATTCAAGAACAACCATTCGTTGGGTAAGGAAATCAGCAGGTGGAAGAAAAACTAGACTATGGATATAAATCAGCAGTGAAGTACTTGAGAGAAAAGGAATAAGTCGCAAGCTACAATAACCAGTCGCAAGCAAACCAGTCGCAAGCAACGATAACCAGTCGCCAGCAAACCAGTCGCAAGCAACAGTTAACCAGTCGCAAGAAACAGTAACCAGTCGCCAGCAAACCAGTCGCAAGCAACAGTAACCAGTCGCCAGCTGCTGAAATTCTAATGAAGGAATGCAGCTGCTGAATTAGTTCACTAAGAATGCACCTGTTGGTGTTGACAAAAGAAATGCACCTGCTGGTTTTACAATAACACTTGTAATATCGAAACAATGATCACGCTACCAGCAGTCGCCTATTAAACCAGACTTTCTACTTATTCCACTAGCAACTACCGATTACACAATCATCAAATCTCGATATTACAGCAAAAGAAAGAAAATCATGATCTCTGCGAGTTGAAAATCTGAAATGCTTAGCGTTTTAAAATCAACATCGACCTCGTAAAATACATTTGAGTTCCAACGAAATCCCTTGTGACCCCGAGCTCAACATACACTATAATATGAACCAAAACATGAGCAAAGGCTGATAAATAACAGAGCTTAAGCGAAATCATAAGATAAAGTGAGAACAACATGTAAGCTTTCATGGCGTAGCAAGAATCAAATTTACTTGCCTTGATAAGAAGGAAATCACAAGATACAGCAGGCCACTAACAGAGAGTTTTCCCAGCGCAGCAATGTGTTATCTATTTCTTTGATGCCAGATTGAACATTTTCTTGCAAATAATTGAACTTATAGTTCACAAGGACAAGGGCATGGAAGTCTGATTATTAACAGGGGAAAAACACTCATTTAGGCATGGCAAACCAGGCGTACTTCAGAAAATTTTACTTAAAATTCCCTGTCAATGTTTTGATTTGTAAATGCACTACACAAAATCTGAAATTTAACCATTCTCCCATCCAAAACCATTTTATTTGTAAAGTTTGAAAATTGTTTGGCTGCGCTCGGGTTACAAACTAACCACTGATTGGCCTCTGCCCTTATGAAATCTAAGAAATGAGGAATCAGCCGCTCAACAAGTAGCAAAAGATGAAATCTTGAAATTAGAAAAGGACTCTAAATAGATAAAGATTAGAATTTGTGGTCCTATGATTTTGGGCACTACACAAAGGGTCAAAGTCCTCTTATATAAACTCGAATCTGCTCATGTCTGCTGAACATATCCCACCGACAACTTAAGGTACAAAGCTGATTGTCCACTTGGTTCTGAATCTCACATCAGATATGACCTTATGCTAAAATAGATCATGACTTACTCAAACGACGTCGCTCAGGGTCCACTATCACATATGGACACAACACCTCGCTACTCGAAACTAAATTGCTTACGCGACTGGAATCTGAGACGCAAAATGGCGTCGCTCCTTAAACACTCAGATCCCTTTCGAATCTTGAGACCAAGCTGCTCACCTCTGGAGATACGCGTAACTCACATCTGAGTCTCGCCCGCTAAACCAAAACGTTGCCGTTCCAACTAATCCAACCGACGTAGTTTAGCTACTCGCTATAGAAACACGCTAGCATACTCACATCTGCCTAGCGACAACAGATTCCATCACCACTACTGAACGCGATCACTCAACGATGGCCAACACTCACATCTGATCAGATCCCGCTAAAAATCTAAATTGGTCCAAGGCTGATTCCAGGACTTATACAAACCCGATAGCTTCGCCAAACATACCAACTAAAAGCTAACTCATCTAGATTTGCTCGCTCAAATATGAATCTGTCAGGCCCCGATTAACAATACAATTAAACACATAATCGTGGAAGCATAAAATAGGGATTAAAAATTATTCAAATGTTTGGGCCTGAACAATAAAAACATCATTCAAAATATTCATACTCAAAATAGGATTTACTCAAAATCCAAACAACAGACAGGTAATAAAATAAACTCCAATTCAGATCCCCAAAATACATAAAAACTCAGGGCATCCCTGGTTCAATACATAATATAAAATTCACTGGGACTCAACCAAACGGGGATCTACTAGCTGCAGCTCACTCTGCCAACCCAGATTACCTGTACGCTCCTGCAATGGGCAACGACACACCCAAGAACACAAAGCAGAAAAGAAAGACAGGTCAAAAGTCAAAAGAATCGGTCGATCTAGGCCAACGATCCAGCTGGAAAATCAAAAGGAGAGCCTCTATACCACACACAGCCAATCAGCCGGTGGAAATCATCGATCCGTGATCTTCAAGGCTGGCCACTCAATTACCCATCACAACTGTGAGACCCGAAATTTTTGGAAAAGATTTAATTGGTTGGACTAACCAGATGTGAGGAATCTGTTATCACTGGTGCATGTATGTTTGCAGCGTATTTTGTAGTATGAGAAGTGATACGCCGTAGTTTAGCGTTAATAGGAAAAATCTGTTAGCGCTAATGAGAGATCTGTTTTGCGAGAGAAGTCTATTTGGTTTGTTCAACAGAGTCAACGCGAGTCAACGTTCCTGTAGTTGAGTGATCGCTGTTAGCGCTGGTTTCAGATTTGTACTGTAGCGTGAGGTAGAAACTACGTCGTTTAGTTAAGTTGGAACGACGGCGTTTTGAGTGGAGCGCTTTGTATCAGCTGTTGGTTATGATAGACATCTACTGTTGAGGGATCTGATGCGTTGTTTTATTCAGCTGCTGGTTTGTTGATCAGCTGTTGGTAGCGAGGTGACGTGTCCCTCTACGACGTCGTTTGGTTAAGTTGACGCGACGTTGTTTAGCCTTAGCGTTGTTTGAGAGATTCAGCTGTTGGTTGAGATAACAGCGATGACAATTGATTTTGTCGGTGGAATCTGTTTCTGTTTTTGTCAGCTGTTGAGAAGTGTATTTAATAGACAGATCTGTTGGAAGTAAGAGTTGAAGCTTTGGAATCCTCTTTCTTTGGTGCTTCGTTGGATACCACTTTTGGAGGTTGTGGTTGGCTGGAAGTAGAATCACGAAGATGCTCCAACGTTCGTGTGTTGCGTCGTTCCGGTAGAGCTTCGAGTTAATTGATAAGATCTTACCTTAGGCTTTGATTTGAGCTTACTGTTGAGATAGGAAGGTAGGATTATCGCTGGTTGAGTGGTAGCTCCCAGCCTGTGATTTCTGTTAGCGTTCCTGAGATTTATGCGTGCGTTGCTTAGCAGGTTTTGTACCAGATTTCTCGAGACCTCGTTGTGGTGAGCGTAACAGATTCGAGGTACGGATTGAGCTTGTTATTACTTGGAATTGGCGTGGGATTTAATGTGAGGTTGCTGGTATGCATCGCTGTGTATGTATGCCGTGTATGGTTGCTGTTTGCATATGTTATATGTTAGCCGCTTTCTGTTAATTGCATACACGCATTATCATCGTGCATTTCAGATTCCTGTTGCTTTGTACCTTGTTGTATTGTATCTGTTCTTACCAGGATGCGAGGGCGAGTGACGATACCGCACTCTCATCTCCCTGCTGGGATCTGTTAGCCCTCATGCGCCGAGTGGTTAACTACCACAGTTCATGGGTTGGGCAATGGCAGGTTGAGCTGTTTGATGCATCTGGTATTCGGGTGTGGTGTAAAGACGAGCGGGTAATTCCCGTATGCTTGTACACACACCGTGGCCACTATTCGTTGCAAATTCTGTTGAGATGTGCTTGAGTTCCTTGGATCCCTTCTTCGGCTGTTGTCCCGTTCTTCATGTATAGCATCTGCATTTTATCTTATGCTGTTCCTTTAGCTGTTTCAGTTGCTCTCCGTACTGGGGTTTGATCCCAATGTCCCTCTGGGGCTTGGTTTGTTTTGTTTGCTTGTTTGTCGTTCAGGTTTCCCAGGTTACTCAGCTGGTCGTGGAGTTGGCCCGGCTGAAGGTGCCCCAGGAGGTGGTTAGAGTGTCCCAGTTAGTACAGGATGTCCTGTGCTTTGTTGTATTCAGTTGTGGTTGTTGTCAGGTACTTGATGCATGTTTATACTGTACTGTTTTACTTTGGGCTTGTAGCCTTTGCTTGTTGTGTAACTGGGATATATTTTGAGTATCACCGTATTTTAAATTATGTTATCTTTCTGTCAGGACAAAAGCAAAAAAAAAAAATTTTTTTAACCACTTTTTTAGTTGCTTCCGCATGTTTTTGCGTGGTTGATCACTGTTAAGTGCACGAGGCCTGAAATTTTTGGTATCAAAGCTTAAGTTGGGATAAGCTCGATTTCTTTGATCACTTGAGTCTAGGCACAGTGTCGTGTGTTGCTTGTGCTTGACTATTGACGTATGTGCTGCATATTGTTTGTGATATGTGATTTATATGTTGTATTTGTTCTGTGTTATCTTATCTTGTTTAGTGCCTTCGTAGATGCCGCCTAGACGTAGGGGTAGAGGTAGAGGGCAGTTTCAGGAATTGGAAGGGCAGAATGAGGATCAGCGTAGTATTCCTCGTCGTGGTCATGGTAGACGTGAAGAGGAGGAAGACGACGACTTGACAACCCGTGTGGAGAGCATGGAGATAGTGATGGCAAGGTTCCAAAGGATGAGTCCCCAGATCTTTAACGGTGATGAGTCTAGCGAGGATGCAGATTCGTGGCTATGGCACATCACTAGTTTGTTTGACCGGGTCCAGTACAATGATGATCTCCGATTGAGTTTGGCGACCTTTCAGCTGAGGAAGGGTGCGGAGTGCTGGTGGCGAGGCGCTTTGAGGACGCTAGAGGAGACTGGTCTCAGGCTACTTGGGACAGTTTCTGCGTTGCCTTTCAACAGGAGTACGTCCCAGAGTCGTACGTGAACGCCCGTGAGCGGGAGTTCGACAACTTGGAGCAGGGCAGCATGTCTGTTAGGGAGTATGCCCGTAGGTTTTCTTCTCTGTTGGCGTATGTCCCGCATGTAGATGGCCGGGAGAGGGCCAAGGGGACCAAGTTTCTTGAGGGTTTGAACGAAGAGTTGTATACTTTGGTTTTGTCGAGTAAACCAAAGAGCTATGCAGAGGCTGTGGATAGCGCTATTGATATCGAGGAAGGTCTGCGGAACCGGAGGTCGCGTGCTAGGCCTCAGGGTGCTCAGGGTGGTCGTCCCACTGTTCAGGGAGCACAGTCTTCGCAGTCTTCCCAGTCTGCCCATCAACCCCAGCAGCAGCAGCAGTTGGCTCAATATTCTGGCCGCCAGAGGTTCCGACCTCGTGGCCATCAGTTTAAGAAGAAGTCTGGTTCTGGTTCTTCTGGTGCTGGTAGCTCTAGTAGCAGTGGTTCTAGGGCAGAGTTTTGTGGATACTGTGGAGGCAAGCACCCGTCGACTCAGTGCATTGGTGTGCAGGGCTCTTGTAATATCTGTGGTCAGTATGGGCATTTCACGAGGATGTGTCCGTTGGATGGATAGCAGCAAGCTGCAGCCCCACCTCAGGGTCGAGGAGGATCGTCTAGGGGTCGTTCACCTCAGTATCCGCAGCCCAGGATTGGAAAGACTCCGTTTAGGCCGTTCCATCAGCATGGTCCATCGCGTTTCGGACACTCGTCTCAATAGTTTTTCTCTGGACCTCAGCATGCTCAGTCGAACGTCATTACTAGGGAGCAAGCGGAGGAGACGCCGAGCATGGTGATTGCAGGTACATGACTTGTCTTTGATTTTCCTGCACGAGTGTTGTTTGACACTGGCGCATCGCATTCATTTATTTATGATGCATTTGTGGTTGAGCATGGTCTGCCTACCATTTCTTTGCGTGATGTTGTTTCCGTTTCTACTCCTTGCGGCGTGAGCTTGTACTCCCAGGAAGTTTTGTTGGATGGCGTTCTGAGATTTGGTGAGCATGTGTTCATAGCGAATTTGATTCGTTTGATGTTGTGGGATTTCGACTGCTAGTGGGAATGGACGTGTTGTTCAGCTATAGGGCCTCCGTGGATTGTTTCCATGGGATCGTGCGTTTTAGTCCTCAGTCCGGTGAGAAATGGAATTTCTACGGTGCTGATTCCCAGTCTAAGATTCCGTTGATCTCAGCGATGGAGATGTTCAGCTTGTTGTCGACGGAGAACGCTAGTTTTATGATTTATGCGTTGGATGCATCTTCTTCTTCTTCTGTGCAGCTCAGCGACGTTCCAGTGGTGCGTCATTTTCCTGATGTGTTTCCGGAGGAGATTCCTGGTTTTCCTCCGAAGAGGGAGATTGACTTTAGCATTGAGTTGGTGCCTGGCACAGCTCCGATTTCGCGTGCACCATATCGTTTAGCGCCTGCTGAGTTGAGAGAGCTCAAGGTGCAACTGGATGATTTGCTAGAGAAAGGTTTTATCAGACCTAGCATGTCGCCTTGGGGAGCGCCTATCTTGTTTGTCAAGAAGAAGGATGGCACAATGAGAATGTGCATTGATTTCCATTAGATGAACAAAGTTACTGTTAAGAATAAGTACCCGTTGCCGATGATCGACGACTTGTTTGACCAGTTGCAAGGTTCTACTGTATATTCAAAGATCGATCTACGTTCAGGGTACCATAAACTGAGAGTTAGAGATCTAGATGTCGCAAAGACTGCTTTTCGTACTAGGTACGGGCATTTTGAGTTTCTGGTAATGCCTTTCGGATTGGAAAATGCTCCTGCAGTCTTCATGGATTTGATGAACCGAGTCTTTCGTGAGTTTATAGATCAGTTTGTGATAGTGTTCATCGACGACATCTTGGTGTATTCGAAGACTCCTTTGGAGCACAAGGAGCATTTTGAGAGTTGTCCTTCAGACATTTAGAGACTCGCAGCTGTACGCCAAATTTTCTAAGTGCGAGTTCTGGCTGGATCGCGTCGTGTTTTTGGGTCATGTGATTTCAGCGGATGGCATTTCTGTGGATCCCAGTAAGGTAGATGCTGCTTTGAACTGGGAGCGACCTAGGAATGTGTCTGAGGTTCGTAGTTTCATGGGTCTGGCTGGCTATTACCGTCGTTTTATAGAGAGTTTCTCTAGTATAGCTAGGCCGATGACTCAGCTGACTCAGAAAGACAAGCGATTCGTTTGGACTGAGCAACGCGAGAATGCCTTTCAATTACTCAAAGAGAAGTTGACTACTGCGCCTGTGTTGGTAGTATAGCTAGGCCGATGACTCAGCTGACTCAGAAAGACAAGCGATTCGTTTGGACTGAGCAACGCGAGAATGCCTTTCAATTACTCAAAGAGAAGTTGACTACTGCGCCTGTGTTGGCTTTGCCGTCTGGTTCAGGTGGTTACGTCGTGTGTTTCGATGCTTTGCTCAATGGATTGGGCTGTGTGTTGATGCAGCATGGACGGGTCATTGCGTATGCCTCGAGGCACCTGAAACCGCATGAGATTCGTTATCCAGTTCATGATTTGTAGCTAGCAGCTGTGGTCTTTGCGTTGAAGATCTGGCGTAACTACCTGTATGGCGAGCAGTTTGTGGTGTACTCGGACCACAAGAGTTTGCAGTATTTGTTTTCGCAGCCTTACTTGAATATGAGACAGCGTAGGTGGATGGAGCTGCTGAAGGATTTTGATTGTGAGATCAAGTACCAGCCTGGGAAAGTTAACGTAGTGGCTGATGCGTTGAGCAGGAAGGCTCCGAAAAAGATGCTTGCGTCGCTGTATATTTCTAAGGACTGTGAGCATCTCAGCACTACTGGTTGGAGGTTTTACCCGGCTGAGGATTATGTGGTGATTTCTTCTTTCCAAGTGGAGCCACAGATTATTTCAAGTATTAGAGCGGCTCAAAGGACAGATCCTTCCATCCACGAGTTGAAGTTGAAGGTCAGGGCTGGACAGCTTGAGGACTATTCTGTCTCATCTGATGGTTGTTTGCATTTCCGTGGTCGGTTGGTTGTGCCCAATCGATAGATCTTCGGGAGGAGATCCTTAGAGAAGCGCATTGCAGTAGACACAGTGTTCATCCTGGTGCACGGAAGATGTACCATGCATTGAATCCGCACTTCTGGTGTGCTGGTTTGAAGAGTGATGTTGCTGGTTTTGTCGCTCGTTGCTTGAACTGTCAGATGGTTAAGGCTGAAAGGATGAGACCTGGTGGTCTGTTGCAGAGTTTGGAAGTGCCCCAATGGAATTGGGAGCACATAGCGATGGATTTTGTGACACATTTGCCTCATTCCAGCAGAGGTTGCGATGCGATTTGGGTTGTAATCGACAGATTTTCGAAATCTGCACACTTCATTTCCTATGGTATGACGTTTCCTTTGAAGAAAATGGCGAAAATGTACGTTGATTTTGTGGTGAGACTGCATGGCGTGCCTGTTTCAATTATTTCAGATCGAGATCCAAGGTTTAGTTCCAGGTTTTGGAAGAGTTTGCAAGCAGATTTAGGTACCAGATTGGACTATGAGTACATCATATCATCCCCAGACAGATGGTCAATCTGAGAGAACTATTCAGACGTTGGAGGATATGTTAAGATCTGTTGTGATGGATTTTGGTGGTGGCTGGCAAGATGCGTTGTCTTTAGTTGAGTTTTCCTACAATAACAGCTATCAGGTGACAATTGGTATGGCGCCATTCGAAGCTTTGTATGGCAGAAAGTGCAGATCGCCAGTATGTTGGGAAGAAGTGGGGGAGAAGCAGCTGTCTACCCCAGATTTTGTGCAGCAGATGAAGGATCACGTAGATCTGATTCGTCAGCGGATGAAAGCTGCCCAGGATTGCCAATACAGTTATGCTAATAAGAGGCGTAGACCTCTATAGTTTCAGGTTGGTGATCAGGTGTTCCTTAAAGTTTCTCCTTTCAGAAGTGTTATGCGTTTTGGTCACAAGGAAAAGTTAGCCCTTTGTTATGTTGGACCGTATGAGATCGTTGAGAGGATTGGCCCTTTGACGTATCGGCTGTTGTTGCCACCAGATTTATCTTCTCTACATGATGTCTTTCATGTTTCCATGTTGAGGAAGTATGAGCCAGATCCGTCTCATGTGCTTAGAACTGACGAGGTTGAGCTAGATCAGACGTTGAGCTATGTGGAGTATCCCTTGCAGATCCTAGACAGAAAAGAGAAACAGTTGAGGAATAAAACCATTCCGTTGGTGATGGTTCAATGGAGCAAACATGGTAGGGAAGAAGCTACTTGGGAGCTGGAAGAAAAGATGCAACGTGAGTGGCCGCATTTGTTTGAGTGATGTGTATCAAGATTCAAGTAGTTGGTTAGTTTTGGTTGTTCTTTTCCCTAGTTGTTGTTTGTTGTTTGCTCAGTTATCTTGAACTCTTGGCTATATAATAAGAGAATTTCTGTTTTGTTATCTTGCTGTTGTGATTCCGGAATTGTTGTTTGATTTCGAGGACGAAATCCTGTTTTAGTGGGGGAGGAATGTGAGACCCAAAATTTGGAAAAGATTTAATTGGTTGGACTAACCAGATGTGAGGAATCTGTTATCGCTGGTGCTTGTATGTTTGCAGCATATTTTGTAGTATGAGAAGTGATACGCCGTCGTTTAGCGTTAATAGGAGAAATCTGTTAGCGCTAGTGAGAGATATGTTTTGCGAGAGAAGTATGTTTGGTTTGTTCAATAGATGTCAACGCGAGTCAATGTTCCTGTAGTTGAGTGATCGCTGTTAGCGCTGGTTTCAGATTTGTACTGTAGCGTGAGGCAGAAACTACGAAGTTTAGTTAAGTTGGAACGACAGCGTTTTGAGTGGAGCGATTTGTATCAGCTGTTGGTTATGATAGACATCTACTGTTGAGGGATCTGATGCGTTGTTTTATTCAGCTGCAAGTTTGTTGATCAGCTGTTGGTAGCGAGGTGACGTGTCCCTCTACGACGTCGTTTGGTTAAGTTGGCGCGACGCCGTGTAGCCTTAGCGTTGTTTGAGAGATTCAGCTGTTGGTTGAGATAACAGCGATGACAATTAATTTTGTCGGTGGAATCTGTTCCTGTTTTTGTCAGCTGTTGAGAAGTGTATTTAATAGAAGACTTGGTCTACGAATTAGTATCAGATTCCATACTTAGAATATTTTCCCGATTTCCATTCTCTGTCGCGAACCCTAAGTATTGTTCATCGTAGTGGTTTTCCGTCAATTCCCGACGATAGACAGATCTGTTGGATATAAGAGTTGAAGCTTTGGAATCCTCTTTCTTTGGTGCTTCGTTGGATACCACTTTTGAAGGTTGTGGTTTGCTAGAAGTAGAATCACGAAGCTGCTCCAACGTTAGTGTGTTGCGTCGTTCAGGTAGCGCTTCGAGTTAATTGATAAGATCTTACCTTAGGCTTTGATTTGAGCTTCCTGTTGAGATAGGAAGGTAGGATTATCGCTGGTTGAGTGGTAGCTCCCAACCTGTGATTTCTGTTAGCGTTCCTGAGATTTATGCGTGCGTTGCTTAGCAGGTTTTGTACCAGATTTCTCGGGACCCCGTTGTGGTGAGCGTAACAGATTCGAGGTACGGATTTGAGCTTGTTATAGCTTGGAATTGGCGTGGGATTTAATGTGAGGTTGCTGGTATGCATCGCTGTGTGTGTATGCCGTGTATGGGTGCTGTTTGCATATGTTATATGTTAGCCGCTTTCTGTTAATTGCATACACGCATTATCATCGTGCATTTCAGATTCCTGTTGCTTTGTACCTTGTTGTATTGTATCTGTTCTTACCAGGATGCGAGGGCGAGCGGAGATACCGCACTCTCATCTCCCTGCTGGGATCTGTTAGCCCTCATGTGTCGAGTGGTTAACTACCACAGTTTATGGGTTGGGCAACGATAGGTTGAGCTGTTTGATGCATCTGGTATTCGGGTGTGGTATAAAGACGAGTGGGTAATTCCCGTATGCTTGTACACACACCGTGGCCACTATTCGTTGTAGATTTTGTTGAGCTGTGCTTGAGTTCCTTGGCTCCCTTCTTCGGTTGTAGCCTTCGGCTGTTGTCCCGTTCTTCATGCATTGAGCTGTTTGATGCATCTGGTATTCGGGTGTGGTATAAAGACGAGTGGGTAATTCCCGTATGCTTGTACACACACCGTGGCCACTATTCGTTGTAGATTTTGTTGAGCTGTGCTTGAGTTCCTTGGCTCCCTTCTTCGGTTGTAGCCTTCGGCTGTTGTCCCGTTCTTCATGCATAGCATCTGCATTTTATCTTATTCCGTTCCTTTAGCTGTTTCAGTTGCTCTCCGTACCGGGGTTTGACCCCAATGTCCCTTTGGGGCTTGGTTTGTTTTGTTTGCTTGTTTGTCGTTCAGGTTTCCCAGGTTACTCAGCTGGTCATGGAGTTGGCCCGGCTGAAGGTGCCCCAGGAGGTGGTTAGAGTGTCCCGGTTAGTACAGTATATATATATATATATATGTATCAGTACGTAGCCAGGGGATGTCCTGTGCTTTGTTGTATTCAGTTGTGGTTGTTGCCAGGTACTTGATGCATGTTTATGCTGTACTGTTTTACTTTGGGCTTGTAGCCTTTGCTTGTTGTGTAACTGGGATATATTTTGAGTATCGCTGTATTTTAAATTATGTTATCTTTCTGTCAGGCCAAAAGCAAAAAAAAAAAAGAAAAAAATTTTAACCAATTTTTAGTTGCTTCCGCATGTTTTTGCGTGGTTGATCTCTGTTAAGTGCAGGAGGCCTGACAACAGCTTGGTGGTATTCAGACATGACCAATCAGTCGTTCACCACTCCGATGATAGCGTTGGACCTTTCAGGCACGACACATCTGTCTGCCGATCACAACGTGGCTCTTTCTCGGGTTCTCAATCAATCATCAGGCTCAATATATATGCATGTATGCCATGAAATTCAAATATGATTTCAACATGCACAAATTACGTAAAACAGAGCATACAATTCAAGCAATGAGCCAAACCTGTTTCACGTAAAACACAGAACACCATTCATGCTTCGAAACACTACGCGCTTATGCCAAAGCTGTAATCATAAGCTCAATTCGTACCTTAAACTTCAGATTCTACCTCAACATATCTCACCAGGGCACGACAAACTCAGCCTGCTCAAATCTACCTCTTTGCTGGTCCCGACAAACACAGCAGGAACTGCCTGGGAGCTCAAATCTGTTAAAGCATCTCATATCTTAGCTCAAATCTGAACTTCTACACCTTACTGCCTACGGTCATAACTCATATCTGGTTCTAACTATCAACGCAGGTTCTATCAACTAGAACTAAGCTCAAAACAGTAAGGAAACACTTACCCAGAAGCTCAAGCGAGCTAAAGAACTCTCGGGTCAGCTGTCGCAGGAAATCGCGAACACTGAAATTCCTTCGCGCTCCTCCTACGCGTCGACTCAGATCGTCTAACTGGTAACAATCGAAAGGGCTAAGGGAGACAAGTTCAGCGCCACCCACCTTGCTCCAAACTACGGTGGAAATCAACGGTAAATCGGAGAAATAGTGTTCGGTGAACAGTAACTATCTAGGGTTTCAAAGAGGAAGGAGATAAGAAATACCGGGGTCGAAAAATACGCTAAGTGTCGATCAACACTTGTATTTAAATCCTCGAATTCAGCTTCTATTCTCATCAACTCAGATCTCATCTTGCACTAAAGTAGGAATCCTCACATTTGAATTCAGCGCTCACTCACAGCTGGCTCAGCTGTCATGAACCAGACTTCGCTACGCTCCACTAACGCACAACAGCAAACGACGTCGCGCTAACTAATCAAAATGATGTAGCAGAGCTTCAACATCTGGAACAGATCTCTCTCGTAGCAACATCTGAACAGCGCTAACAACAGCAGTCAACTCAGATGTGTGACCAACATGTGGCAGCTTCACGCATCCGCGCGCTAATGCTAACAGATGTCTCTTGCTACCCTCATATCAGCGCTCACTAGCTACGCATTACCGTTGACTAACGTTGACATCTGAATCACACCACAACTGAGTATTCACATCTGGCTGCTCCCTAATTCCCACGCAAGAACGCTGCTGGCCCATCTTCTTCCAGCGATGATCTTTAAGTCTGAAATACTACTGGAATTACCTCTCTTATCGAAAGACTCAAAGAATCAACTCTAAATTCGATTTATCCCGATAGATACTAGCAACTCAAAGCTGAACAAATCTAAACCAAATCTGAAAAATCATCAACCAGATTCGACCAAAATCTCAAATCTGAATTTCGAAAATCCACAACTCCCGTGATCAATCCTTAATCAAACTTGATTAATCACTAATTTATCGAATCTCAATCCTCACAGTATCTCATAAACCGATTAATTAACTCAATTAATCTTTCTTAACTTTTTGGGTTTCACAATCTAGTCCCCAAGGCGGCGTGTAAGCTCCTCCAAAACACAGACGTAAATCGGCTGTCTCTGTCAGACACAATAGAGACCGGTTTTCCATGCAGTCTGACAATCTCTCTGATGTAGAGCTCTGTGTACTGCGTCAGGGTGAAAGTAGTCTTCACCGGTAAAAAATGGGCTGACTTGGTGAGTCTGTCCACAATCACTCATATCGTCGTGTACCCTCTGGGACTCCTGGAAATCCAACCACGAAATCAATCGTAATATGCTCCCACTTCCACTCGGGAATAGGGAGTGGCTGCAGCAACCCTGCCGATCGCTGATGCTCTGCCTTGACCTGCTGAAAAGTCAAGCACTCAGATACAAATCTCCCAATATCCTTCTTCATCCCCGGCCACCAATACAATGTCTGCAAGTCCCTGTACATCTTCGTACTCCCTGGGTGGATGGAGTACGTCGATGCATGAGCCTCAGATAAGATCTCGGCTCTCCACTGTCCAGTACTTGGCACCCACATACGGCTTCTGAAACGGACCATACCATCCTCAAATGTGTACAAACCTCGTCCTCTGGCCTCATCCCGCTGTCTCCACTGCTGTAACTGCTCATCAGAGGCCTGTCCGTCTCTAAGCTGCTCTCAAAGGGTCGGCTGAATAGTGAGCGCTGTCAAGCTCTGTGCACAGCCTCCTGAATAAAACTCTAGACCGAATCTCTGAATCTCAGCTTGCAGTGGCCTCTCAACTGAAAAACACGCCACTACTGTAGTCTTCCGACTCAAAGCGTCCGCCACTACATTAACTTTACCCAGATGGTACCTAATGTCACAGTCGTAGTCCTTCACCAACTCTAACCATCTGTGTTGCCTCATGTTCAGCTCCTTCTGAGTGAAGAAGTACTTGAGACTCTTGTGGTCGGTGAATATCTGACACTTCTCGTCGTACAAATAGTGCCTCCAAATCTTCAATGCGAACACTACTGCAGCAAGCTCCAAATCATGCGTCGGATAGTTCTGCTCATAACTCTTCAGATGTATCGATGCATAAGCAATAACCTTGCCTCCCTGCATCATAACTGCACCCAAACCTCTCACGGAAGCATCCGTGTACACTACAAACTCCTCGTGATCCACCGGCATAGCTAACACTGGCGCTGAAGTGAGAGCCTCCTTCAACTGATCAAAGCTCCTCTGACACTCGGGACTCCACACATACTTCGCATTCTTCTTGGTCAGAGCTGTCAAGGGCACTGAAATCGAAGAGAAGCCCTTGATAAATTTGCGATAGTATCCTACTAACCCCAAGAAACTGCGAATCTCCGCTGCATTCCTCGGAATCCCCTAGTTCTGCACTGTCTCTACCTTCGATGGGTCAACTGAAATCCCATATCTCGACACAATATGCCCCAAGAATGCCACCTGCTCCAGCCAAAATTCGCACTTGCTGAACTTGGAATACAATCTGTGCTCCCTCAAAGTCTGCAAAGCTGTCTGCAAGTGCTGCCTACGCTCCTCCAAGCTCCTCGAATAGAATAGGATGTCGTTGATGAAAACTATAATGAACTGGTCTAAATACTGCCTGAATACCATGTTCATCAAATCCATGAAAATAGCTGGGGCATTTGTCAGGCCAAACGTCATCACCAAGAACTCATAGTGGTCGTAACGTGTCCGAAAAGAAGTCTTGGACATGTCCTCATCTCGAACCCTCAACTGATGGTAGCCAGACTTAAAATCAATCTTTGAGAAAACCGAAGCTCCCTGTAACTGATCAAACAAATCCTCAATCCTCAGGAGTGGATACTTATTCTTCACTGTAACTCTGTTCAGCTCCCGGTAGTCAATGCATAATCTCATGCTACCAACCTTCTTCTCTACAAACAAAACTGGTGCGCCCCATGGAGAAAAGCTGGGGCGAATAAATCCCTTGTCAAACAACTCATGAATCTACTCCTTCAGCTCCTTCATCTCGGTAGGAGCCAGTAAGTATGGTGCCTTAGAGATAGGCACTGCACCTGGCACCAGCTCAATCGAAAACTCCACCTCTCTCTCCGATGGAACTCCCACAACGTCATCGGGGAAAACATTTGCAAAGTCCCTGACTACTTCCACCCCAGACAGTGAAGGGCCTGCTGAATCCACTGAGGCGGTAACACTGTCCAAGAATGCCTGACATCCAAACTCAAGTAGCTTCCTGGCCTGCAGAAAAGATATAAATCTGGGCTTCCGTGGTCTCCTCGCTGCTTCAAAGAGGAAAGTCTCCTACCATGGTGGCCTGATCGTCACTGACCTCTGATGGAAATCAATCACTGCTCCATACTCCATCAACCAGTCCACCCCTAGAATGAGGTCGAATCCTGACATTGACAAAACGATCAAGTCTGCTCTGATCGCATGATACTGGAACATCATCTTCAATCCCAGAACAGCGCTGGTAATCGTCAACTTCTCTCCTGATGGAACCGTCACTGCGAGAGCCACACCCAATCTCTCTGGCGTAATACCCATCCTTGTAGGTCGAAATAAACGAGTGGGTCGCCCCTGAGTCTAGCAAGGCGAGGGTAGTGACACCAAGCACACGAATCTCGCCTGAAACAGAAACGTCACACCGATACGCGTTTACGGTCGGTCTAGATTCCAATAAATAGTTTAGATGCCTACGACATTTCAAAGTTCGCTAGTCCTATCCGTATAAGTTCCCAAATCACGATCTAGAAGGTCTACAGTTCTACTAAATTCAACCCGGTAAATTGCTTGGGTCCCTGCTTGTGGAACCGCTCGGCCACATCCTCCTTGTGGGACTTACCAGTGTTAGAGTAGATGCCCAACTAGCCAACTTGTGGCGTGTGGGTTTTATAGACTCTTGTATATGACAATCTTTATTTATGAAATACGCATTTATTTATGGCATTCTTTATTTTCATTGTGATCATGTTAACAATTGTGTTGGATAAACCTAGAATGCACCATAGTGTATGTCAAATGTGATAGTGGATATGATGGCTATCATGAAACACATCTAATAGTCACTGTGTATTCTGAATTCGTTCCTAATCGATTGGGCCGTCAAAATGAGGATAAGGCCGCCCGAGCTTGAGACTAGCATCTGCGATGTGAAGTACCTTGTTTCATTGGTAGGGAACATTGTGATGTTCTGAGAATGTAGATGGATAGTGACCTGGTGATCTATCGAACTACCCTCGTTCGGACTTTTCAAGTGGTTACCATTTGTCGAGTGGATAAGTCCGAGGTCTTGGTTGTACTGATTAGTCCTCACTACTCGAAACGTCATTGAGACTCTACATGATAGGCGCATCACTTTGACCCGTTTGCCGACTCACTTGGGGTCATTAGGTGACGGGATTGGGTGAGATCCCGATGCATGTAGGAGTCGATGCTTCGTTGTCGAGGATTCACCGCTCGCTTTCGAAGTTTTCAAGTGGTTACCATTTGTCGAGTGGATAAGTCCGAGGTCTTGGTTGTACTGATTAGTCCTCACTACTCGAAACGTCATTGAGACTCTACATGATAGGCGCATCACTTTGACCCGTTTGCCGACTCACTTGGGGTCATTAGGCGGCGGGATTGGGTGAGGTCCCGATGCATG
>KQ990615.1:11657-24886 GCA_001598015.1 Dorcoceras hygrometricum | reverse complement strand
GCATCCAAAGCATAGATCATAAAGCCAGCATTCCCCAAAGACAACAAGCTAAACATCTCCATCGCTGAGACCAACGGGATCTTTGATCGAGAATCCTGGCCGTAGAAGTCCCAATTCTCGCCAGACAAAGGCATAAAGCGCACAATCCCATGGAAACAGTCCACAGAGGCCCTATAATTGGACAGCACATACATCCCAACTATGCAATCGAAATCCCAAAGCATCAATCGGATCAAGTTAGCTAACAGGACATGCTCACCAAACCGCAACACACCATCTAATAAAACTTCCTGGGAGAACATACTAACACCGCCAGGAGAAGAAAAAGAAACAGTATTGCACAAAGGAATGGTATGCAACCCATGCTCAACAACAAATGAATCGGAGATAAAATAATGCGATGCATCGGTGTCAAACAACACACGTGCAGGAAAGTCAAAGACAATACATGTACCTCCGATCACCCTGCTCGGTGTCTCCTCGGCCTGTTCCCTCGTAATGGCGTTGGCCTGAGCATGCTGAGGTCTAGAAAAGAACTACTGAGACGGCTGTCCGAACCGTGACGGACCAGGCTGAAGAAACGGCCTGAACTGAGCCTCACCACCTCTGGATTGCTGAAACTGAGGGGAACGACCCCTAGACTGACCTCCACGACCCTGAGGCGGGGCCGCGGTCTGCTGTGATCCCACTGACAGACACACTCTAGAAAAATGCCCGTACTGACCACAAATGTTGCAGGAACCCTGCACACCAACACACTGGGTCGACGAGTGTCTGCCCCCACAGTAACCACAAAACTCAGCCCGAGAACCACTGCTACTCGAGCTACCTGAACCAGAAGAGCCAGAACCCGACTTCTTCTTAAACTGCTGGCCGCGGGGTTGAAACCTCTGACGGCCAGACTGCTGAGCCACCTGCTGCTGTGTTGCTGCTGCTGTTGGGGCTGATGGGCTGACTGGGAGGACTGGGAAGACTGCGCTCCCTAAATAGCAGGTCGACCACCCTGTGCCACCTGCTGCCCGCGAGCACGACGACTATGCAAATCTTCCTCAATTTCAATGGCACTATCCACTGCCTCAGCATAGGTCTTGGGCTTACTGGTCAACACCATCTGATACAACTCTTCGTTCAAGCCCTCAAGAAATCTAGTCCGCTTGGCCCTCTCCCGGCCAGAAACATGGGGAACGTACGCCAACAGAGAAGAAAACTTCCGAGCATACTCCCGAACAGTCATCGAACCCTGCTCCAGATGATCGAACTCCCGCTCCCGGGCGTTCACATAAGACTCGAGCACATATTCTTGTCGGAAGGTCTCGCAAAAACTGTTCCAATAGATCCCAACACCGGTCTCTAGCAAGGTACTCGAAGCACCTCGCCACCAGCGCTCTGCAGCCTTCCTGAGCAAGAGGGTTCGCTAAACTCAGCCGGAGATTGTCCTCATACTGAACCCAATCGAAAAGACCAATAATGTTCCGGAGCCACGAGTCTGCATCCTCACTGGACTCATCACCATTAAAGACTGGAGGGTTCATCCGCTGAAACCGTGCTATAACAACATCCATACGCTCCACCAGGGGAGGCAAGTCACCAACTTCCTCAACCTCCTCATGCCGACTACGAGAACGGCTAGGAGCGCTATGCCGATCCTCATTCTGTCCTGATGATTCCTCAAACTTCCCCCTACCTCTACCACGACGTCTAGGCGGCATCTACGAAAGAACTCAACAAGATCAAGCAAAACAGAACAGATACAGCATAGATAGCACAACAAGATGCAGCACATAATCACATAGCGACAGCTGCTCAACAACCGAATACAGGTGCCATAATATGAGGTGTGAGAGCTACTCACTCCGCCCATATACATACTCAACCTGCGGTCACCCAACCCATAAGGTGTGAGAGCTACTCACTCCGCTCATGGTGGCCAATCAAAGCAGCAGGGAGAAAGCACGTGAGGTGTGGGAGCTACCCACTCCGCCCACAATTCTGCACCTTAACACATACAATTCGGGCAGTACAAGGCACGACAATAAAAGAGACTGAATGCACAATGATAATGAGTGTATGCAATTAACAGCAGGCAGAAACAATGCGCAGCATACACAAAACAACAAACAGCAATCACTGCACATATCCACGCCAGATCTCACATATTATTTCTGCCAATTTCCAAGCTATGACAGGCTCAAATTCTTACCTTAATTTTGCACAACGATTACCACAAATACAGGCCCAAGAGATCTGAGTCCAACACCTGCTAAACACAAGCACTAGCAGGTTTCAGGGAAACGCTAACAGAACTCACGGCCATACACAAAATTACGCGGCTGGGAGTTGAACACTCAAACCAGCAAGTACTCTTCCTAAAACATCTTAATAGGAAGCTTAAGCTAAGGCTAGAACCAAGATCTCATCGAATAAAATGGAGTTCTACCCGAACTACGCAACGCACGAACACAACAGCAACTTCGTGCTTTTGCTCCAGCCAACGACAGCCTCCTAAAGTAGTATAGGAAGAAAGAGCTCTTCGAGAGGAGTCCAACGCTACCTCGAACGTGAAAAATGGTGACCGGAAACGATAGGAATCGCAGGATAAAATCAACGGTGAACAGTACCCAAGGGTTTGAAAAACAGAGAACGAAGATCGGGTAAATTTTGCTAAGTATGGGATCTGATGAAGTAATAGAAGACCACACTTCTAACATATAAATACCCACGAGAAATCTGGTTAAAAACATGCACCGACAGAAAAACAGATCTCACAGCCATACAACGCCTGCGCTAAAACCATGGTGAAATCTGAAATGTTAACGCTAGTGAAGTCTGAAGGCTATTGCTCAGCGCTGGAGAAGTCTGGAAGCCAACGCTAAAAGCTGGAAATGCTAACACTACAGCGGAGAAGTCTGAACGCTAAAACCAACGCTGGAAATAACGCTCATGCTAAAATGACGTCGCACAACGCCCCGGGTGACATCTGAATGCTAGCGCTAAGAACTGGACGCTGAAATCTGGTCAATCGAACACACACTTCCCAAAACATATCTCTACCTCCAGCGTTCACCAAACGACGCCGTAGCCACTGATCGAAACGACATCGTTTAGCCCTCAATACAAAAACACGTGGGCAGATCTCTACTACATATTCTAGCGCTAAATACCAACCAGATCTCTCCTAAATGAGACTACCAGATCTCACAAAAATGACGGCGTTTCCTGTCTTACGCTACAAAACATGCCACACGAAAACAAAGGCATCGGCGACCAGTTTTCTCAAGAAACCCGAACAGCTTTCACCAAAACCGAGCAGACCTCTCAAAACCAGATTTCTCACTCGAAATCTCGAAAATAGCAAAATTTCCAGAATTGCTTTAAATGTGAAATCTGACCCAAATATACCAACCAAACTTCCAAACAGAGATCTGAACCACCAGAAATCTCTAAAAACTGATTAATTCAATTCTTAATTAACTTTTCAGGTCTCACATTAACGCTCCAACAGAGCAAGAAGGGCACAATGATCAGGATGTCACCACTGATAGAAGAGATGGTTCTCAGCATAACTCTATTCCGATTATTTGAATGAAGGTAAAGGGGATATTGCTGATAACGAAAAATGGGCACTGGCTCTGAGGACCCCGAGAAAGCAGTCTCCACAAAGGATGTACAGCTGAATGTTGACACCACTTCTGTCGATGAACATTGTCGACAATTGATCGAATCTTCAAGGAACAAAGTCTCTGCACAGCTGGCCATTTTTTATGATTGGATGCATTTTCGTCTAGAGGTACGCTTCAAAGAAATCTCTTCGATTGAATCGATGGTTCAACACTGAAGAGCAGTTGTTAGAGTGTGCGGAGACTGAAAATGTTACTGAATTATCTGAGCGACGGTCGCTCATTCAATATAAGTTGCTTGAATTAGAGCTTCAAAAGCTTTCTCTTATGCATTTGGCGAATTTCAAGGCTGGTGTCGCCTCTGTCAATTATGACTTTGAATGTATACGCTTGCATACGGAGCTCAGCAGCGCACATGCATCACCGTGGCTTGGTAGGTTTACCATTCATTACTCCAGAATCCGACTTTCTTCCAAAGCAAGTGAATGAAGCTACAACAATAACCTCTCATAAGCACCAGGCTCACAAAGCACGGCTGAAGGATTCGATATAAGGATTGATGTTCTGGAACGAACTCTCACTCAACGAATGGTTGACGAACTGGCTGTGGTCAAGTCTCAGCTGGCTGTTATAGTTGAAGATCTAAAGGAGACTGGTGCTGCCAAAAAGGGAGAAGGTGGATCAAGTAGTAGACCGAGAGAAGGGCCAAGCGGCGGTGGGCTAAGTGGAGGACGAGGAGGATCAAGTTCACGTGGTGGAAGAGGACGAGGAAGAAGTGATGATCAGGGCGACCCAAGCAACAGACTTAGATATATAAAATGGTTTTAAATTCATAGATGATCTAAATCTGTTTATCAAGAATCGAATTATTTTTTAACTTGGTGTTTGATTTATTGATCTACTTTTACGAAGCAGGGTTTTGGCATCACCAAAAAGGGGAAAATTGTTGGGATAAATCTCAGGTGTTTTGGTAATGAAATAATTAACAAGAAAAAGAACCTGTAAAAGAGATCATTCAAACCAAAGTTTCAAGGAGTGGACGAGACTTATCAAGTTGATGAAGAAACCATCTCGAAATGTTGAAAACAAAGTCAAACCAGCCCGAGGTTCTTGTACAGACTAGCTGGACGGTGAGAAGTGCAGAAACCAGCTCAGAATATTGAACCAGCTGAATCAACTACTTGATCAGCTGGATGAATAGACACTGCGAAGACCAGCTCAGTCTCAGAAATCGAAACGGATAAAACCAGCTGGACATAAGACAATGAAAATCAGCCGAGTACAGAATGGATCAAGCAATTTGAATTTCGGAATGTCTGAAGATACGTACAGTCTATGTCTGAAGATAAGTACAATCAAATCAGTTGACATCCCTGCTATGACTTGTAGTCGTTAGCACTACTTCAAGCTAAAACCAGATATGCAGGGATATGACAATAGACTGAAGACGGCGCAGATTTTCCAAAAAGGGCAACGCATTTAATGAGGTTGTACCTTCATCGTACGAGCATTTATGGCGCCACAGACATTTCAACTTGGATGTATTCAATGTGTCTATTGGTAACATTTGTTACCGTTACATCCAAAGAGTATTTATAGAGAAGAAGAGAAGCTGTGAAGAACCTATCAAACTCCACAAGATCATTCGAGCATACAGAAGTTAACTCTTCACAGAAGCTTAGTTCATTAATCGAACCAGCTCGTTTGAGTGACACACACACTTATCATATACACTTTCTGTGTCACCTACTCTTCTACCACACTCTGCATACTTGAGTTCGATTTGTAAAATCATAAACATAGAGTGTTTGAGTGCTAGAATAGCACAACCACCTGAATTCATAAACTGTTGTAATACGAACCAGGTTGCGGGTCTGTGTGTCGTAAAAGTACTGGAATAGTTGTAATACGATCCAGGATGCGGGTCTGTGTATCGTTGGTTGCTAGGAGTTCTCTTGGCTGCGGGTCTCGAGAGTTGAGTGCTAGAATAGCACAACCACCTGAATTCATAAACTGTTGTAATACGAACCAGGTTGCGGGTCTGTGTGTCGTAAAAGTACTGGAATAGTTGTAATACGATCCAGGATGCGGGTCTGTGTATCGTTGGTTGCTAGGAGTTCTCTTGGCTGCGGGTCTCAAGAGTGGGTTTGTACAAGAGTTGTATAAATCAAATCCTTCTAGTGAAATCCTTCCCGCTGTGGAAGAAGGGGAGACGTAGGAGATATTGCTCCAAACTTCCAGAAACAAATCTCTTGCCCTTATTACATTTACTTACATGCATTTGCTAAAATCTGTTCAGCTGCTTGAATCACGCTTATTCCGCATAAAATCACCTTATTACGCGATACAACAGAATCACTGAGAAAGCTTCCCAGCTGGTTACTCTGCTGGAAGTTGGCTTTGAGCCGTAAAATTTTCAAAACGATTTTTTTAATAAAAATCACTAGGGATTTCATTCAGCCCCCCCTAAACTCCCAAGTTCACTTTTTCAATCCTAACAAGAAGAATTTAAAATTTGAGTCTGGGAACGGTCAATACACATATACAATAATCAAAGCATTCATAAAATGTTTTGAAGGTACCTTAATGGCGTCTAGGCGCCTGGCTCCTACCAATTCTTCAACAGTTGAACGGCTGGATCGACGTCTAATCCAGTCCACGACCAAAATCTCAACTCCTTCGCCGGTTTGCACTAGAAAACCGACGAAAATTTCACGGACGAAATCTCCTCGCCGAGATGGTCGGAACAAATACCGACGGCGGCAGGCAGCAGCGGCGACGACGAAGGAAGAAGGGAGAGTGGAGGAGTTTGTTGAATAGCTTTTGGTGTTTTTCTTTCTCGCTCTTGAAAGTGTCTCCTCATTGCCATATTTATAGATTGAGGGATAGAGTTTGATTTGAAAAAATAGTGAACATTCGGTTCAACTCAAACAGTGAACATTCGGTTCAACTAAAACAGTGAACATTCGGTTCAAGTCGAACAGTGAACATTCGTTTCGACTCCCTCGATTTTGGTCTCATCATAATCCTGATCGATGATCAGATATCACCGATGTGCTCAGTTTACAAAACTGATCATTATGATGCAAAATCAAATTTTCGGACCACTAAATCTATATATGATAGGTTTACTCTCATTAGCTAAATATAGAAGTCATACTCCCAACCTTCCTCCTACTATACTCAGCAATTTGAATACCATATTCGTACGGGACTTGGGAACCAGTACTTGTGTGACCCTCAATGATTCAGGGATACAACTAGCCGTGGGCTCACAACATTTGTGACTCCGAAAACACATTTTCGGACTTACCCATCGAATCATGGTAAAGCGTCTAGCAACATCGCCCCATGATCCCTCTAGGTATCACTGATAGTGTCTGCAAGAACCAGTCGGTCATGGTTAGCGTACAGTACGGTCCTTTCAACTCAAATATCCCGATCAGATCAACTACCATTGATAAATCGAGAGTCGCTAGAGATCCAATAACCATGCATACATCTTGGAGATCAAATAGTGACATCGCATGTGTTACTAGGTAAACCCATTTACCTAAAACACATCTAGTACTCTGGTCAGATATTCGTCACACTATTATCTCCTCAGATAGCATAGGATATCCATGCACAAGGGCGAGGGGTGAATCCTCGACAACGAAGCATCGACTCTTACATGCATCGGGACCTCACCCAATCCCCCCACCTGATGACCACAGCTGAGTCGGTAAACGGGTCAAAGTGAGGCATCTATCATGTAGAGTCTCAATGATGTTTCGAGTAATAAGGACTAATCTGTACAAACAAGAGCTAGGACTTAATCCACCCGACAAATGGTAACCACTTGGACATTTCGAACGAGGGTAGTGCGATAGATCACCAGGTCACTATACATATGAATGCTCAGAACATCACTATGTTCCCTACCAATGAAACGTGATACTTCACATCGCAGATGCTACTCTCAAGCTCGGGCGGTCCTTATCCTCTTTTGCACGGCCCAATCGACTAGGAACAGGTTTAGAATACACAGTGACTATTAGATATTTTTCATGATAGCCATCAAATCCACTATCACATCTAACATACACTATAGTGCATTCAAGGTCATTATCCAACAATTGTAATCATAATAATGAAGATAAATAATGCCTAATATGCTCACACTTCCACTCAGGAATAGGGAGTGTCTGAAGCAACCCTGTCAGTCGATGATGCTCTGCCTTGACCTGCTGACAAGTCAAGCACTGAGATACGAATCTTCCAATATCCTTCTTCATCCCCGGCCACCAATACAGTGTCTGCAAATCTCTGTACATCTTCGTACTCCGTGGGTGGATGGAGTACGTCGATTCATGCGCCTCTGCTAAGATCTCAGCTCTCAGATGTCCAGTACTCGGCACCCACATACGGCCTCTGAAACGGATGATCTCATCCTCAACTGTATACAGACCTCCTCCTCTGGCCTCATCTCGCTGTCTCCACTGCTGTAACTGCTCATCAGAGGCCTGCCCATCTCTAATCCGCTCTCGAAGAGTCGGTTGAACTGTGAGCGCTGCCAAACTCGATGCACAGCCTCCTGAATATAACTCCAGCCCAAACCTCTGTATCTCAGTCTGTAGTGGCCTCTCGACTGACAAACATGCCACTACTGCAGTCTTCCGGCTCAAAGCGTCTGCCACCACATTAGCTTTACCTGGATGATAGCTAATGTCACAATCATAATCCTTCACCAACTCTAGCCATCTGCTGCAAGCTCCAGATCGTACAAGTAGTGTCTCCAAAATATTCAGTGCGAACACTACTGCTGCAAGCTCCAGATCGTGCGTCGGATAGTTCTGCTCATAACTCTTCAACTGCCATGACGCATATGTGATAACCTTGCCACCCTGTATCAGCATTGCACCTAACCCTCTCAGGGAAGCATCTTTATACACTACAAACTCCTCATGATCCACCGGCATCACTAGCACTGGTGCTGAAGTGAGAGTCTCCTTCAACTGATCAAAGCTCCTGTGACACTCAGGACTCCACACAAACTTCGCATTCTTCTTGTTCAGGGCTGTCAAGGGCACTGAGATCGAAGAGAAGCTCTTGATAAACTTGCGATAGTATCCTGCTAACCCCAAGAAACTGTGAATCTCAGCTGCATTCTTTGGAATACCCCCAGTTCTACACTTCCTCCACCTTCGATGGGTCGACTGAAATCCCATCTCTAGAAACGATATGCCCCAAGAAAGCCACCTGCTCGAGCCAAAACTCGCACTTGCTGAAGGCTCTCTCAAAAAGTCTGCAAAGCCATCTGCAAGTGCTGTCTATGCTCCTATAAGCTCCTCGAATAGATCAGGATGTCGTCGATTAAAACGATGATGAACTGATCCAAGTACTGTCTGAAGACCCTGTTCATCAAATATATGAAAATCGTTGTGGAATTCGTCAGGCCAAACGGCATCACCAAGAACTCATAGTGGCCGTAACGTGTCCGGAATGTAGTCTTGGACACGTCCTCCTCTCTAACTCTCAAATTATGGTAGCCAGACCTCAAATCAATCTTCGAGAACACCGAAGCTCCTTGCAACTGATCAAATAAATCCTCTATCCTCGGGAGTGGGTACTTATTCTTCACTGTCACACGGTTCAACTCCCGGTAGTCTATGCACAATCTCATGCTGTCATCCTTCTTTTCACAAACAGAACTGGCACGCCTCATGGAGAAAAGCTGGGGTGAATAAACCCCTTATCGAGCAAATCCTGAATATGCTCATTCAGCTCCTTCATCTCGTTCATCTCGATAGGAGCCAAACTATACGGTGCCTTAGAGAATAGGCACTGTACCTGAAATCAGCTCGATTGAAAACTCCACCTATCGCCCCGATGGAACTCCCACAACATCATCAGGTAATACATCTGCAAAATCTCTGACTACCTCCACATCAGACAGTGAAGGCCCTGCTGAAGCTCCTCTAGCGGTAACACTGGCCAAGAATGCCTGACATCCGAGCTCAACTAGCTTCCTGGCCTGTAGAAACGATATGAATCTGGGTTCCGCGGTCTCCTCACTGCCTCAAATAAGAATGTCTCCTGCCCTGGCGGCCTGATAGTCACTGACCTCCGTTGGAAATCGATCACCACTCCAAACTCCATCAATCAATCCATACCCAGGATGAGGTCGAATCCTGACATTGGAAAAATGACCAAGTCTGCTCTGACCGCATGATCCTGGAAAATCATCCTAAATCCCTGCACGATGCTGGTCGTCGTCAACTCCTCTCCTGATGGAACCGTCATGGCGAGAGATACTCCCAAGCTCTCCGGAATAATACACATCCTCTGTGTGAACACACTCGAAATAAACTAGTGGGTAGCCCCTGAGTCTAGCAAAGCGAGTGTAGTGACACCTAGCATCCGAATCTCGGCTGAAACAGAAACACCACACAGGCACGCGTTTACGATCAAACTAGATCCTAGGAAAAACAGTCATAGATTCCTATCATATTTCTAAGTTCGCTAGTCCTATCTATCTAAGTTCTCAAGGCAAGTTCTAGAATATCTAACAGTTATAATTAGATTCAACCCAGCAACCTAAGGCATGTAATCTCATAACAATGCCCTACTCAGCAACTAGCGGATCCGTAGTCCTGGCAAACTCCTTGGGTCCCTACTTGCGGAACCGCTCAGCCACATCCTCTCATGAGACTTCCCAGAACGCTCCGACTGCCTCTCAAGAATCCTGGTGATCCCGGCTTGCATGTCCACACTAGCCCTCTCATACGGTGTCAACTGAGGAGGTGGGGGAGGAGGAGGCGTATCATCATCCTGCTGGTCCCTAGAACGTCTGGGAGGCATACTAGCACCCAAAACCCTTCACATAAATCCAAGTGCATGACTAGGCGTCTAACTCAAAAATTCCTAAGGTAAAACTAAAGCTGGCAATAGAACATGCATCATGCGAAAATATGCATCGTAAAAATCTTAAAACTTACAGATTGGCAGTGCGACTTCTGAGCTCCACGCAACACGCTAGTACCCCACCAGAACCACCGCTCTGACACTGAGACGAACCAGACTGTAGAAATATTATTTTAAAATATAGTGCGGAATAAACAATCTTTAAAAGAAAACATGGTTCGTCCCTTGAAAACATTTACTCAACATCATTTTAAATCATAAATAAAATGAATATCTCAAAAAAATTAAATCATCCATACGGCTTAACATCAGTATTAGTAAAAGTTTACGGAAACTGAACATGACTGATAAAATATCTGAAAAAGTTTCAAAACATAAATAAAGACGTCAGAGTGGTCACAGGAAACAGCTGCCACAGGCGCTCAGAGATCCTCACCGTCGGTCGGCATTAAATCAACAGGGTCATCACCTGCACCATTTAAACCTAGTGAGTTTAAAGGCCCAACGTTTTCTATCTGAATAATAACAAGTTACATATAGTAAAATCGCATGCAAGCACATATGTATAGTAAAATACTTTAAAACATGCGTGCATGAATGATCGTAAAACATGATTAATAAAGCAGTTGTAACACATCATAATCGTATAACATACATAATAAGACATGACATAGCATAACATAAAAACGTGTGAGTCGTAACCATGAAGTATGAGCCATGACATAAGCGATCGATCAATCTATGGACCAACGTACGCGGCGATGCGGTTCACCCGACCTTACCTCGGGATCCCTCACACCTCTATGCTGCCACTTCACCATGTCGTGATCATATGGATCCATAACCTCGTCATACATTAAAACAGGGGATCCTCGGGGCCGGTATCTCGACTAGCTCCAATCGTAAACTTATCACACATCACTTCAATCCCTCGATTTTTCTTTCAATTCTTACATTCCTTAACGTTTCATAAAACTTTCATGATGCGTATTTCGTAAAAACATGCAATTTAAAAGGCTTAGATCGTCAATATATATTTAATTCTTTCATTTAAAACATTATCATACATAAAATACTATATATAATTAAATATATTTACGGACTTCTACATTTTCTACTCCGATCAAGGACTGGTTCAGGTGCCTGGCCCACTAACTCTAAGCCCAAAAACCTAGACTTAACCTCAAAATGAAACTTAACCCTAAACATTACTTGGCACATAACTTTAAAATTGAATTTTAAAAAGTTTATAAAATACTCACTCCTTCACTTTAAAATCAAACATTAAAATTTGACAAAAATATCATAAATCAAATAAATTCTAAAAATGCTGAAAAACGTCTTAAAATATGCTTAAAATATCAAAAAGTCATCCACGAACTTTGGCAACCCCTAAGACTCGAAATCTTAATTTTCACAAAAATGACCCGACAAGGCTCATTTCGAGCGACAACGGTAAAACTTATTAAAAATCTATTTCTTAACCAAATCACTCCCTGTTTCAATTAACCCTAACTCAATATACTAGTCACCAGAACAAACGAGACTCAAAAATGATTCAAGACATGACCAACCCAATGCTCGTAATGACACTACTCGCGCGCAGGCTGCAACCAGGACACGTGCTAGCCATAAAACTCATAACTAATTCGTTCATCGACCAACCCTGTTTGAACCTGCATGACCCTAACTCAATGCGCTATCTCCTAAATCAACCTTGACCACACAGACCACATAGAGCGAGTTACCCGACCCCAACAACTCTACTGTCGCGCACAGACGATAAGCCAGGACACGTGCTGATCATAAAATTCATAACTAATTCATTCCTTGACCAAATAACTCTTCGTTTGGACCCACGTGACCCTAACTCGTTGAGATATCTACCAGGACCACCTTAGACAAAACACTAGATCCATAAACCGCCCATGACCGAAGCTTCACAAGGAACAATTCAAATGCGTGTTAATCGTGATGCATGCATGAATCGTAAACAATAAACGTAGATCTGATAAATTCACATACAAATCATGCAATATCTTTTAAAACAGTATATTATGATTGAATGGTGAGAAAATAAATAATAGAATATGCCTTGATTGAGGAATAATGAAGAACTACGAGTTACCGAAGCGGGGGACACGAGATCGGAACAAACCATGTTGAAAACACCCAAAATTCGATGGAGCCTAGAGCACAAAGGGGAGGAGGCGGCTAGAGGGAGGGGAAGGAGGTAGGGTTTTCGAAAGTTGGGGTAAGGAGAAAATGAATTGTGTCCAAAATGACCCTCATATGGTTTAATTAAGAAAATTAAGAGTTTCCTTATACTAACCCTCCACTGATTTAAAATGTTGAATAAAACTCTAAATATGGGCTTTAAAATATTAAATTTTCGTAATAGGTAGCCTTCTCAATTTTAAAATATAGGAATGTCCATTAAAACAGCCTGTATAGGTGAAAAACGGGTTCCCCTCCACTAATATACATAAAAATATCCTTTTTCGGAAATTGATGCTTAAAATAAAAAAAAATTTTCTCTTAAAAATCTGAGGGCTTAAAATTTTAAATAAATTTTCATCTTGGTCGTCCCTAGTCTCGTCCACGCGTCCGGAACTCAATTATGCTAAAACATGACATGAACATCATAAAACATGAAATTAACACTAAATCACATAAAAAGACACATACTACTCAAAAATTAAGTTT
>KQ990614.1:81429-120637 GCA_001598015.1 Dorcoceras hygrometricum | reverse complement strand
GTGTTCAAGAACATCGAGCTATTGCAGCTCCGTATTAGCAGCGCAAAATTTTCTAATGTCTTTTAACAAGCGTGGCTGCTAATTTTCCTTCCAAAAACAGGGACCATCACATTAAAAGAAGCTCGTTGTGTTTGCTTAAGGAGGAGGAATTCTGTGAGAACTAACTGCTGTTGTAAAAGCTCAGTTAAAAGGCAAGTAAAAGTTGATCCTTGCTACACCATTTGAATCATATATTGATTTTTCTCATTTTATGGATCTGTTTGCCTGTATGTTCAAGTTATGTTTAAGTTTATTTTCAAAGAAGTTTTACGAATGTTTAAAGAAAAGAATGATTGGGTTCAAAGTTATGTCTTCTGCTTCCAAACGTTTTCAGAATGTGATGTTTAAAAGTACTGAGGAGTTCAGATTTGAGTCACGTATGTTCATGAATGTTCTTCTTTCTGGTGAATGGTAACATTTGAATTTGACTCTATTTAATCAGAGATGCTAGTCGAATCAGAAACTAAGTCTGGTTTGAAAGGCAGAACTGGTATCGTAGATGTCGTTCATGATGTTGCAGCACCAAGTACTTATTCAGACTCTATTTCCTATGTTAGAGACTAAATTCATATTTAAAAACATAAGTTTTAATTTCAGTTGGTCTTTTCGTTACACATCAGATTTTGGTCAGATTTCACAGTATTAAATACTTCACTGCTGAGTCGCTTGAGATGATTCATTGACATCTTAGTTGATCAACTTAGTTGCGTTGACATCTGAGTTTACCAAGTTGCAGCTGTTTTACTCCTAAACACTATTCCTTTGGACATATCTGTTTCACGCTAGTTTTACTATTCTATAATCAGACATCTATTTCTTTTTCTAAACACTATTCCCGCGTTGACATCTGAGTTGACCAACGACATCTGTTTCAATGTTAGTTAAGTATTTTTCACAATCGAGATCTGTTTTGCTTTCCAGTACAGTTTCCTATAGAGAAATCTGTTCGCAATTCAGCGATCATTTTCCAGTAGTCCAATCTGATACTCAGTAAGTTTTAAAATGGGAAGCAAGTTTTAAAAGAAGCGAACTCAGTGAGATTTCAAAGGAGATTTCGAAAGAAAGGAGATTAAAGGAATGAAAGTTTATTTTTAAAGATTTTTGGCATAGAAAACAGACGATCATAAAGGAAGGGTGAGCAGCTGTCCAGATGTCAGTTGCCCTTTCATAAAGGAAGAGTGAGCAGTCGTCGAGAGTGTCAATTGACCTTTCACAATGAGCTATATGGTAGAAATGATATCAGAAGTCATTGGATCAAGTGTATAACAGACCTAAGGAGAGCTTCTAAGCCATAAATCATAAAGTACAAGAAATTAAATGAAGGGATCTGGGTTATTGTCCCAGCATCCAAGTTATGGAAGAATGTTCAAGAAAGAAAGTTTAAGAAAGTTTACGAAAGAATGTTTATGTTTAAATGAAGTTCCTTTAAAATCAGTTATGTAAATATTCAAATGTCTGTCTGCGTTAAATGACTTTGTTATTACTCAGATTTTACTTGCTGAGCCCCTAAGCTCATTAGCTTTTAAAATGGTGCAGGTGAGACAGTTAAGGGACAAGCGGAAGGTGGAAGATGAGATAGATGGGTGGCGAAGTGTTTATCTATGGACAGTGTTTTCCGTGTCGAGCTGTTGTTGTCTTTTATCTTAGACATCTGTATTAGATCTATTGCAACAGTAGTAAATTCATATAGAATTTCAGATGTTGTCATATCGCATTCGAAGTGTATATATGAAATCTGTTTTCCGCAAAAAAATTCAGTACTTTGCGTTGAACGTGTGTATGTCAGTCTTGTGTTTGTGTTTCGAAATTTGTCATAAGAAATACAGATAATAACAAATTGTCATTCAGCACTTCTTTTACTTCAAAATCTTAATTCACCCCAAATCCTTGACCCCGTGGGCTCGGGCGTCACATAATGTATGGAAACTTGTACCTAGACCCTCTAGTCATTCATTAATAGGAACTAAATTGGTCTTTAGAAATAAACTGAATGAAGATGGAGTAGTAACAAGAAACAACACTAGACTAGTTTCTCAAGGTTTTAGACAAATGGAAGGAATAGATTTTGATGAAACTTTTGCACCTGTAGCTAGACTAGAAGCCATTCGCATGTTCTTAGAATATGCTGCATACAAAGACTTCAAAGTCTTTCAAATGGATGTTAAGAGTGCATTTCATAATGGCATCCTAATTGAGGAAGTGTATGTTGCACAACCTCCTAGCTTCGTCAATCATACACATCCAAATCACGTTTACAAATTGGATAAAGCTATATATGGGTTGAAGCAAGCACCCTGAGCTTGGTATGATACACTGTATAAGTTTCTTATAGATCATGACTTCACAATAGGCACTATTGATAAGACACTATTTAAATTTGTAAAATTTGTTCATGTCTTGTTAGTACATATTTACGTAGATGATATTATTTTTGGGTCAACTAACCCCAAATTATGCAGAAATTTTCCAAGTTGATGCAGGAGAAATTTGAGATGAGCATGATGGGATAGCTGACGTTCTTTCTAGGACTTCAAGTGAGACAGCTTGACAATGGAATCTTCATTAATCAAGCCAAATACACGAAATAACTGCTGAAGAAGTTTGGCATGGACAATTGTTCAGCAGCAGCAACTCCATGAGCTCATCAATCAAATTGGACAAAGACGAAGCTGGATCTGTCATTGAGGTATCATTATGTCGAGGTATTATAGGCTCCCTGCTTTACCTAACTGCTAGTAGACCATACATCATGTTTGTTGTCTGTATGTGTGCTAGATTCCAAGCGGAGCCAGAGCAATCACATTACATAGCTGTAAAACGGATCTTAAAGTACTTAAAAGGAACTTCCAACGTGGGTCTTTGGTATCCCAAAGACTCAAGCTTTCAACTAATCGGTTATAGTGATGCATACTATGCTGGATGCAGGATTGATCGGCGAAGCACCAGTGGGACTTGTCAATTCTTAGGAGATCGATTGATTTCCTGGTTCAGTAAGAAGCAAACCTCTATTGCAACGTCCACAGCTGAAGCAGAGTACTTAGCAGCTAGAAGCTGTTGTGCTCAGATTCTATGGATACAACACCAGCTAAAGGACTATGGCATTGATGCTTCTGAAGCACCTGTGACAACACCAGTGCAATCGCGATCACTCAAAATCCAGTGCTGCATTCTAGAACAAAGCATATCAATATCAGGAATCACTTCATAAGATATCATGTGCTTAAGAAGGACGTCCAGCTGGAGTATGCGTCGACTGATCAGCAAGTAGCTAGCGTTGATTGCGTTGAATTCTTTGCGCTACTGCTGAAACTTCAAATACTGCGACTGGATATCTTGCGTCTGGTTTTAGCTACATTGCAATCCAGTCGACTGATATAATCTCTTTTCCCTTTGCAACAACTCGCATCTGGTTTTTCTTTTCAATCGACTGGTTGTCCAGACGTTGATCTTGAAATGCTTGCGACTGGATACACAAAGCTTGCGACTGGTACATCATCTTGCGACTGGATGCATATCAACAGCTGGTCTACTGTAGCTCTCGTCTGGATGTACTGTTGATTTCGTCTGGATGACAAGCTACCTGCTGGTTCTTAGGGCAAAACCATCTGCTGAATCTTAGCGCGAAGGCAAAACGCTGTCGTATCAACTTATCCAAACGACATCGTTTTGCTATCGTTAACTCCAAGTATCATCTGCTGGTGAACAGTAGATTGCGACTGGATTTCTTCTTCCTGTACGTCGTCGCTTTATCTCTTGCGCTTCTCTTCACAACTGCTGATAGCTTTAGCTTCCTGCTGAATGCACTGTAGCCTGCTGACTCTTATCTTAAAGAAAACATCTGCTGAAATAATGCTTCTGCTGATTTCTCTAAAGAATGCTTCTGCTGAATTGTCTAAGCCAATCAATACGCTGTCGTTTCAACTTATCCAAACGCTGTCGTTTCGCATTCTCCAACGAAATATACTAAGCAACTGCTGATTCTCTTCAAGAATTGTTTTCAACTGATGATAAATAACTGTGCATTCCAACGACGTCGTTCCAACTTACTTGAACGCTGTTGTTTAGTACTCCTTAGCAAAACACGTTAAAACTCAAATATGAACCTGTGATCGAAACGAAAACATCTGCTGATTTCTCTTCAAGAAAGTATCTGCTGACTATCTCTTCAAGAAAGTATCTGCTGACTATCTCTTCAAGAAAGTATCTGCTGAATATCTTCGAGAACAAACTAACCACTGATTGCATACCATCTGCTGATTTCCAACGAAAACCCCAACTACTGAAATACCACTAGACGATTGATAAATGTTCTCCTGTTAGATGCAACAACTGATTATCCAAAAGCAACTTGTCTTATTTTTGTTATCACCAAAACTAATAAATTTTATCCTAACATGCAATGCAGGAAGAACTCAACCAGTTTAAAAGAAATAATGTATGGAAACTTGTACCTAGACCTTCTAATCATTCAGTAATAGGAATTAAATGGGTTTTTAGGAATAAACTGAATGAAGATGGAGTAGTAACAAGGAACAAAGCTAGACTAATTGCTCAGGGTTTTAGACAAGGGAAAGGCATAGATTTTGATGAAACTTTTGCACCTGTAGCTAGACTAGAAGCCATTCGCATGTTCTTAGAATATGCTGCATACAAAGACTTCAAAGTCTTTCAAATGGATGTTAAGAGTGCATTTCATAATGGCATCCTAATTGAGGAAGTGTATGTTGCACAACCTCCTAGCTTCGTCAATCATACACATCCAAATCACGTTTACAAATTGGATAAAGCTATATATGGGTTGAAGCAAGCACCCTGAGCTTGGTATGATACACTGTATAAGTTTCTTATAGATCATGACTTCACAATAGGCACTATTGATAAGACACTATTTAAATTTGTAAAATTTGTTCATGTCTTGTTAGTACATATTTACGTAGATGATATTATTTTTGGGTCAACTAACCCCAAATTATGCAGAAATTTTCCAAGTTGATGCAGGAGAAATTTGAGATGAGCATGATGGGATAGCTGACGTTCTTTCTAGGACTTCAAGTGAGACAGCTTGACAATGGAATCTTCATTAATCAAGCCAAATACACGAAATAACTGCTGAAGAAGTTTGGCATGGACAATTGTTCAGCAGCAGCAACTCCATGAGCTCATCAATCAAATTGGACAAAGACGAAGCTGGATCTGTCATTGAGGTATCATTATGTCGAGGTATTATAGGCTCCCTGCTTTACCTAACTGCTAGTAGACCATACATCATGTTTGTTGTCTGTATGTGTGCTAGATTCCAAGCGGAGCCAGAGCAATCACATTACATAGCTGTAAAACGGATCTTAAAGTACTTAAAAGGAACTTCCAACGTGGGTCTTTGGTATCCCAAAGACTCAAGCTTTCAACTAATCGGTTATAGTGATGCATACTATGCTGGATGCAGGATTGATCGGCGAAGCACCAGTGGGACTTGTCAATTCTTAGGAGATCGATTGATTTCCTGGTTCAGTAAGAAGCAAACCTCTATTGCAACGTCCACAGCTGAAGCAGAGTATTTGGCGGCTTTAAGCTGCTGCACTCAGATTTTGTGGATTCAACACCAGCTAAAGGACTATGGCATTGATGCTTCTGAAGCACCTGTGACAACACCAGTGCAATCGCGATCACTCAAAATCCAGTGCTGCATTCTAGAACAAAGCATATCAATATCAGGAATCACTTCATAAGATATCATGTGCTTAAGAAGGACGTCCAGCTGGAGTATGCGTCGACTGATCAGCAAGTAGCTGACATCTTCACAAAGCCTCTACCAGACGCTAAGTTCTCTTATTTCAGAAATATTCTTGGTCTCTTAGAACTGCCTTGATTTTTCCATGTGCTAACAATTGTAGGTTGAATAGCTTGTGCGTTTCTCAGATCTGAGTTATTGTTCAGGGGGAACGTGGACTCGTCAGATTTGATAAACTCTCAGACTTGGAAGGACCTCAGCTTTAGGGAGAACATTAGATCTGAATTGATAAGCATTGGGTCAGTTGAATGGGTGAAATCTGAACCTACTCAGATTTGGCGCATATACAACTGATGCTTATAAGTGGTCAGATTTGGTAGCCTCTCTGCTGAATATCAATTTTTTAAGGATGTGACGTAATTTATAAAATGGCGTCTGTTTTTCACCATTTTACCCCCTGCAGTTAAAACTCAAAATGATTTTCAAAAATGATTTCGAAATCCTTTCCAAAATCCATATCATGCCATCGGATGATTGACATGTGTCGTCATCATGCGAAACGTCACATCTACATGGTAACGTGAACCGTTTCAACTTCAGATTTACATTCCCTATTTATATTACGGCGGTTCGTTCTCCCTAACCCTTACTTTGCGCAAATATTACCTTGCTATCTTGTGTTCTTGTTTTCCTTTGCAGAAAATATACCTTTCGGAATCTTCTTCTCCTTCACCTTATTCGAAATGGCCTCTACTTTGATAAACAACACCGTTAAAGTTTACTTCGCCTCAGTTCTAGGTATGGACCACGCAGGGATGGTCTCTATGTTCGAAGCCCTGGTGGCATCTGGTCTCAGTGGATTTCTGGGATGCTCCTCGGCCTTATTCGAAGCTGCTCTGGTGGAGTTCCTTCACAATGCCTCCGTCAGGGATGGTATAGTTGTAAGTACGTTACAAGGAAAACTAGTTGCTATTTCAGAGGAACTGTTTGCTAGAACTTTTGAGCTAACGATGGAGGGCTTGACTGATTTGCACGAAGTGTCTCAGGATCTTGTTATTGAAGCGAGGCGTACCTTTTCTTATAGTGGTAAACTGATCAGTACATCATGTAAGAAGAGGGAGATGGTGTTTGAGTTTAGGCTGCTGAATGATATCCTGGCAAAGTCCGTTACTGTGAAGTCTGGGTCCTTTGATGCCGTGACCCATGAGAGGTTCTTAATGATGACTGCTATTTATGGAGGCGTGCCTGTAAACTGGGGAAGGTTGTTGTTTAAAATTTTCAAGGATATGGTGACTCCCGAGACGAGGCAAGCCAGGGGTTATGCGGTGCAGATATGTGTATTATTGAAAAATGCCCCAGGATTGGAACTGGGTGAATCAAAAGAGTTTCCACCTCTGAAGATTCTCACCGCAAAGACTGTTGGCACGTATCTTGCCAAAAACAAGAAAATCTATGTTGATGAGGATGAGCCAGTGGTGGAGAAACCTAAGGAGATAAAGAAGGCAGTGTCTAAGAAGAGACATGTTCCTACTGATGAAACATCAGTTACTAAGAGGAAGAGGACAACGAGGAAAGATACTCTGGAAGATAAGAAATTGGCGCTTGTGATAGTAGTGCAAGAAGCTGTACCTATCCAAATGGTATCAGCTGATACCCTTCCTGCTCGTAAACGTAAAACTTCAAAGAAGAGGTTGAGGCTGCCAGCAGGTTCTGATGATGAAATTGTTGAGATGGAACCAGATGTGGTGGATTTTGTACAGCAACAGAGGGAACAGACTACTGCTGATGACGTGGATAAAATTATTTATATAGTCATTACTGAAATAGCATGTACAGCAACAGAGGGAACAGACTACTGCTGATGACGTGGATAAAATTATTTATATAGTCATTACTGAAATAGCACAGATGGAAACCGATATGGAGGAACCATCGTTAACCAGATCTGATGATATAGTATTTGAGGATACTGAGCGCTCGAGTACTGTCAATGATGAGGATGATAATCTTGATGGAGCTGAAAATGAAATTGCTAGGAAAATGGCATCTTTTACTGCACCGAAACAGCTTCTTCAAGAGCCTTTGAGATCTGGGGAGGATGACGACATGTCTGGGTTTAAGAAACCAAGTAAGATAATTGAGTCTGCCGAAGCAGAGGAGACAGATATTGAACCAGTGGATACTGAGGAGTTGAGTCTGGCTAAGGATGTTGCGACCATGATAGAATCTGAGGACACAGGGTCCGTGAGCAAGGCTATGGAACTCACTGTCTCTACCACATTCGATGAAGAGTCAATGCCCCTCGAGGATATTCTAAAACAGATTCCAACAGGCGTGATGTTGCCTTCAGTGACAGCCGCAGGGATTACCAGAATAAAATTTGCACGTGACATTAAGATTCCGGAAGTCCACGAAGGTGACTGGTACAAGGCCAGTCTCCCTCGAATTGATACATCTGACAAGGGGAAGGCGCCTCTTGTTGAGGATACAATAAAAGGGCACCCGGCCCGGGAGATGTTCAGTTTGATATGTGTGTTAGAGTAGATGTCCAACTAACCAACTTGTGGCGTGTGGGTTTTATAGACTCTTGTATATGACAATCTTTATTTATGAAATACGCATTTATTTATGGCATTATTTATTTTCATTATGTTATATAATGTTAAAAATTGTGTTGGATAAAAACCTAGAATGCACCATAGTGTATGTTATATGTGATAGTTGATATGATGGCTATCATGAAACACATCTAATAGTCACTGTGCATTCTGAACTCGTTCCTAGTCGATTGGGCCGTCAAAATGAGGATAAGGCCGCCCGAGCTTGAGACTGGCATCTGCGATGTGAATTACCATGTTTCATTGGTAGAGAACATTGTGATGTTCTGAGCATGCAGATGGATAGTGACCTGGTGATCTATCGAACTACCCTCGTTCGGACTTTCCAAGTGGTTACCATTTGTCGAGTGGATAAGTCTGAGGTCTTGGTTGTACTGATTAGTCCTCACTACTCGAAACGTCATTGAGACTCTACATGATAGGCGCCTCACTTTGACTCGTTTGCCGACTCATTTGGGGTCATTAGGCGGCGGGATTGGGTGAGGTCCCGATGCTTGTAGGAGTCGATGCTTCGTTGTCGAGGATTCACCGCTCGCTTTCATGCGTGGATATCCTATGTTATCTGAGGAGACAATAGTGTGATAAATCTCTGGCCAGAGTACTGGATGTGTTTTAGATAAATGAGTTTGCCTAATAACACTCGCGATGTCACTATTCGATCTCCAAGATGTATGCATAGCTATCAGATTTTTAGTGACTCTCGATTTACCAATGGTCGTTGATCTGATCGGGATATATGTGTTGAAAAGACCGTAATGTATGCTAATCACGACCAACTGGTTCTTGCAGATACTATCTGTGATACCTAGGGGATCATGGGGCGATGTTGCTAGGCGCTTTACCATGATCCGATGGGCAAGTCCGAAATTATGATTTCGGAGTCACAATGGTTGTGGGCCCACGGCTAGCTGTATCCCTGAACAATTGAGGATCACACAAGTATTGGATTCATGATTCCCGCACGGAAACTGAGCTCAATGTGTTGAGCATAGGAGGATGATTTTAGGGAGTGCGACTTCCTAAAAGTCAACAGGGGTCAAATTGCGATTTCCCATAGTTGAGGGGCTAAACTGTAATTTTGGAATAGGTAGTCTGAAAAATTGTTTTCACGTCATAATACTCAGTTTTGGAAACTGAGTCGATCGGTCCGATCTGATCGTCGATCGGGATTATGATGAAACCACGGCGAATTAAATGAACCGGATGTTCATATGGACCTGGGTTTGACCCAAGTCCATTGGGTCGGTTGAAGCCCATGTACCATTTTTAATTAGTAGAGTTGGTCTAGGGCTAGAAGACAATTCAATTCACCAACCCTAGACCTAGAGCACGCCGCCCCCTCCTCTCCACAAACCTCACGCCGCCGCCGGCCACCTCCAAGTGCCGCCGCGGCCGCCCCGCACCGCCGCTCGCCGCCGGTGATCGTGATCGGACTTGTTTCGATCACCGTGACGAGGAGAATCCGATCGTGCCAAAATCCATCAGATCTTCTAGTGCAGATTGATGGAGGAATCGCGTTTCCGGTCGTGGACCTAATTAGACGATCTACAGCCGCCTACCTTTTGAAGTGCCGGTTTCCTTGTGAAACTGGTCAGAGCCAGGCGCCTAGACGCCAGCAAGGTAACGATTCAAACATCCTATGTATGTTTATCGTTGATTATTTGTAATGTATTGAACGTATCTCGGGGAAATTTTTAACTTCCGCTGCGCCCCCGGGAAACGGGATCCGGATCCGCCATTGTCTCCAACAATGTGCAGATATAGACTTCCTTGTACAGCTTCGTGAGAAGGTAATAGCAGATGTTGTCTCATTTTTTCATTCATTCAGTTTAAGTAAATTAGCAGATTTTAAGTTAGTAAAATATATTATTGTCAAAGAGAAGCAATTCTTAGCATGGGCAGAGACGGATTCATTGGAGACAGCTGTGAGGGGGAAGGAGTTTACAATTGCCAAATACAGAGAGTTGCTTCTGAGGAAATTCTTGGAATCCCATCGCCAACACTTCCAAGCTGGTCAGCCTTCGACAGCCATCGATCTTAAGATCATAGCTTTGCTCTCAAATGCTTACCTCTTGGCATTCGAGACTTTACAAACACAGATGAGGATTCATGGGCTGAAGTGGGAACGCTTTTGCAGTTCAAGACTGTTTGAGGGAGAAACCAGAGATCGTGGTGCAGTGATTGCACGATCAAATACTTCCACCAGGACTCTGTGCTGGCTTCGAACCAAGACCGTGGTTGATGGGTCTTGGGTTATTCAAGAAGGCAATGACTTATGGAAGCGCCTGCCCAAGCGAACTGTCTCTCTCGAGATATAATTGTCACCACAAAGGCAATTCGATGATACTCTTGCCCCGTGAGTGAATTTTTCAGAGTGCTTCACAAACACTGGGCTGATGTTTGTATAGAAGTTGTACAGTTTTCTACAGTTGGTAGTTTACAACCAGTTGGATCACACAATTTTTGTAGATATATAGGAGCCGTAAGTACAGTGGTAGATATCGCTGTAGATGCCGCAGATTTTGTTGGTGTTTTTCGCAGAGGTACAGATGTACATATGAGTCTTTCAGATTCAAGTTCTTCCAGTTCTATGTCCACTCATCCAGATCCTGCCGTTTTCGCTAGTGTCTCTCAGCGTCCCATGGATACAGATTTGACTTCTCCAAATCCCAGTACTACTGATTCTCGTATATTCTTCACTACAGATGACACTCATATGGGGGTCGACCAGATTTTGATGCCTACTGCAGTTACCCCACAAGATTTCACAGAGCCATTGGCACAGCTCCGCGCTTTAGTCAATCAGATTTCAACTGAGCGTGTGCAGAAGAGGGATGACTCGGATAAACTCAAGGATATGATTTTGCTGGAAATTCGGAGCCATGAGAAGAGGTTTACTGAGATGTTGGAACAACAGGACAACCTCTATAGAGGTCTGTTTAAAAATGTGAGCCAGGAAATTCAAATTCAGAAGACCGCTCTGCCGCTGGACATTGTGGCATCTCAACAAAAGCTCATCACTCAGCAGGATGCCGTAGCCACAGGACTAGAGGATATTCTAAAGGATGTTGATGAAACCAAAGCTGCCCTCTCAAATGCTTTACTGGAATTCCATGCGCAAGCACAGGAAAATTATAATAACCTTTCCTCTCAGTTGGGTGAACTTTTTGCCTACATCAACGAGGTGGTAATGACAAAAAGGGGGAAGGTGGGAGTAGCATCCGTGGAACACAACCTCCTCCGGATGATCGTGGAGGCAGACCTGGTTCTGGCAGCGGAGACAGTAGGAGCGGTCCTTCAGGTAGAAGATTCTACAGAAGTGGTGGATATCACAGAGGATCAGGAAGAGCTGGATACTGGCTCAGGGAGAAATAGATTTATTTTCAGTTCATTGTACGGGGAAGGTGGGAGTAGCATCCGTGGAACACAACCTCCTCCGGATGATCGTGGAGGCAGACCTGGTTCTGGCAGCGGAGACAGTAGGAGCGGTCCTTCAGGTAGAAGATTCTACAGAAGTGGTGGATATCACAGAGGATCAGGAAGAGCTGGATACTGGCTCAGGGAGAAATAGATTTATTTTCAGTTCATTGTACAAATCTTTTGTATTTTACTTCCTATTGAATATATAGCAGACTTGGAGCAATCTACTCTTGTCTCTTTAAGTCAAAGGCTGCTACGTTTTGTCATCACCAAAAAGGGTGAAATTATTAAGATAAAATTTATAAGTTTTGATGATAACAAAACAAAATAAGAACTGAACCTTAGTAATCAGATTTGGACAGTCATCGTGGTTAACAGCTGTGGCTCAGATCCGAAACCCTTGGAACAGTGTACTCAGATATCGGGTTGAAAGTTTTGTTTCAGAGACTATCAGGTTTGATTCTTTAGTAAAGATATGTTCAGATATCAGTTATCGAGTTAAGTCTTCAAGAAGCCTATCAGATTTGAGTATTTAGGAATATTTCTGCTGTCGTCAGGCATTCAGATTTGAGGGTCTTCAGAAGTGATTCAGAGGCTACAGTAACAGGATCAAGTATGTTTTTAAGAATTATATAGATTTGAGCTAAGAATATTAGATGTGAATAGACGGTACATGATTCTTCAAACTTATATTTGAAAGTCAGTATCACAAGAAGAGCAGTAGAGCTTTCAGATATGTCAGAGTGTTAGTAGGGAGATTATCAGATGTGGTAACCTTATGCGTAAGGACATTTCCCTTAGCCATTCACAAAAGGAAAGAAAGCAGTATTCAGATGTGGAGTGCTAAAACATATGTGAGTTTCAAATCTCTTTAGTTGCCATCAGTCTGTTGAAGAAAATTACAACGGTCACAATTATATTAAGGAAACAAAATCAAAGCTATCTTGAGGAAGACACGCATTACGCAAAATGATTGATACGCTGGCTACTCTATTTGGAAAGTATGTCAATCAAGATTTGACAGTGCAGTTTACCTTGTGAATAGCGCTAATGGAGATTCGAAGAAGATATGCAGAAGGATTCAACTGACCGTTGAGAGTGAAGAGCATAAATAGTTGAAGTCTTCAAACGAAGAAGGTACTCGTGAATCTTCAATCTCTCGCTCAAAGTTCATCTTGAATACTCAAAAGCTCTCAAATTCTGGGATAATTCAAGCATAAAATATTCAAAATCCAAGTTGTTAAAATCTCGAAGAACATTCCATTGCTCTTTATTGTTTTATATTAGAGATAACTACAGCACTCAAAACACTGTATTCATTGTATTTTTTAGATTGAGTCTGTAACGAACTTGATGTTCCAAGCAGTTTGAAAAATAAAGTTTTTTGTGATTCCGTAGTTGCATCTGCGTGTAGTTGGTGATTGCTAGGAGTTCACTTGGAGCGAGGCTCTGTGACTGGGTGTAGACAGAAGCAGTGTGCATCAAATTCTTCTAGTAGAACCTTCCTGCAAGGGAAGAAGGGGAGACGTAGGATTTGATATCCGAACTTTCATAAACAAATCTTTGATTTATACTTTTACATATCGCATTTATTTACTTATACTGCTCACTGATTAATCGACTTATTTCCGCACACTTTCTGTTAGTCGAGAGATCAGATTTGAAACTGAGATACCTCATATTTGGTAACACAAATCTGAGTTAAGCAAGCCGCTTGTAAAATTGTTTTTAAAGGTTTCGAAAATTTAAAATTCCAAGGAGTTCATTCAACCCCCCCCCCCCTTCTGAACTCCTAGGCCCATTTTCGATCCTAATTGATCCTATCAAGAGAGCATAGAAAGCGTGAAAGCTAAACCAGCTTGGAAGCTGTCATTGTATTTGCAGAGCAGATTATGCATCTATTTCTGTCGTGGTATTGCTAGAGGTCTTGCAGCTTTAGGGCTGTGGGATCGGGTTAGAGCAGGAGCTGCTGTAATCAAATCTTCTAGAATCCTTCCTGTTCAAGGAAGAATGGGATACGTAAGAGTTTAAGCTCCGAACTTCCATAAAAAAACTCTTGTCCCTTTTATTTTTCTGCATTTTCTTTACAGCTTCCATTTACTGCTTTTACAGCTTTCGTTGTTTATATATTTGTTCACTGTTTAATCGGGTTCATTCCGCACATTTTCTTGTTACCCAAGAGAACAATTACATACTGAGATCCTCCAAAGTTGGTAACTCAGCTTAGAGACAGTCGAAGGTTTTAAAATCTTTTTGAAAAGAGTTTTTCGAAAAATTTGTGAAGGAGTTCATTCAACCCCACCTTCTGAACTCCCGAGCTAAATTTAAATTGTATTTTCAATCCAACATGACTTATCGTTCTTCTTAAAATCATAACGAGGCTGTCTAGAGGGTTCATTTGGAGAAAGATTCGAGGGTTGTTTTCTATAAACAGGGTATCATAAGTTGTTTTCTTCCTTAAGCCTAAGTTGCTCTCCATCTTGAGCGAACTGTTGCCTTCTATAAGCCTAAAATGTTTCTTTCTTGAGTGTAAACTGGTCCCTTCTGTGAGATTACGCTCATTGGGTCGTAAACTGTTCTTCTACTTTAAGAGTAAACTGTTTTCCCTTTTGAGCCTAAACTGCTCTCTTTTTCTTTAGCCTAAACTGTTTGATCGTCCTAAGCCAGGTTGACTCCTGCAAGCTGTTTGACCCCGTGAGGCGTTGACCATTCCAAGATTTTTGACCATCCTAAGCAGTTTGACCATTCTAAGATGTTTGACGCCGTTTGACCGACCTAAGATGAAATGACCCTTGTAAGCAATTGTGGCATCATAAGCTGTAGTGGTCATCGTAAGATGTGGTAGGCACCGTAAGTTGAGTAGAGAACTCTGAGCTGTTCTGGGTTACTAGCCGATCTGCGTACCCTGAATTGATGGAGCACAATGAGATGTTTTTAGTGCGTGGTCTGAGATGAAGCCCCGAGTTTGTCTGGAGAGACGAGCTGACCTGTGTGCTTTAAACTGCTCGAATGATGTGAGCTGTTTCAGTGCATGATCTGGAGCAAAGTCCGAGATGATCAGGGTAGTCCCACAGACCAGAGTAGTGCGAGCTGAGAGGGGAGTTCGCGATCTGGACACCTAAGCTTGGCTGTTTAGGCATGAGCTGGACCACGTGGTATATTGGCCAGATTACCATAAGCTGAACCCTACGTTCTAAGTTCTAGGGGCAGTCTGCTGTCATGAAAGAAAATATAAAATGATGACTTTTAAGATAATTTATGATGTTTAAGCAGCCTTGAGACTTTTTATGCATAATGCCATTTATGTAAATTATAAGGAAAAGAAAAGTTTTACTTTTGAGTCATGAGGTTTGAGATTTGAATTTGAGGCAGAAATTTGAGTAAAAGAGGAAATAATTTTGATTGTGTGACTTGATTATGGTTCTTCTATGAGAGATATGGGGTCGAGAGACGTCTCTGGAGCCATATCAAACTACGAGGTATGGGAATCGGGAGACGTTTCATTTAGCCATGACAAAAATGACGTGTAACGGACTTCGGAAAAGCACCGGGGTGCCTTACATATGCCAGGATGGATTCTAGACAAGAACTAGGATGCCATAACAGCCTAGTACTATGATTTTTATTTTAGCTTGATCAAGCGACATGAGAATGAGAGACCACAGTCTAGAAATGGAATTATCTAGAAAAATTCTTTTTATTTATGATTTATTTCATGTACATGAGTTTTAAGGAAAAAAAATGTTTCAAGCTGCTGTTTTTTCTTACGCACTTAAGTTGAGAAAATTATTTGAGTACCAATATCTTAGTGCATGTGCTTGTATTACGTAGTATTTTTTATTCTCCATTTTGTACTTGTTGAGCCCCTATGCTCACTACGTTTGATTGGTATAGATGAAGTAGAGACAGAGCTCGAGGGGCAAGACCTTTGAGCCGACGGTAGTTCAGTTGGCATGATCCAGCGACCTTGTGTTTCCCCAGCAAGACGAGAGATAGAAAGATTTTTGCTTTTAAATTTTTTAGTTTCAGTATGCAGTTTTTGTGAAACAAATATTTTCTTAGTTGAAGTTTGTGGCACACTTTAAATTATTTACGCTAAAATGAGATTCTTCGGTTTTGTTCAACTTTGTTTTAAAATTTTAAGCCTGTTATGTTGTTGGGTTTTACAAAAGCTTCGAGGTTAAAAAAAATTCCGCACTTATTTTACTAGGAAAGGAAATAAGTTTGAGGGCGTTTCAAGGTGTTATCAGAGCCAGGTTCTAGTTTGGGTTTTTCCTACAGCTGGTTGCAGTAAGCTCAAGGAGTCACGCCTCGAAGTCTATAGGTCTTCCTGTTTAAACTGCCTTAGATGTTAGTTTCTTATAATATGATTTGATGCTTATTTTTTATTTCCATGTAGTACGTTTACGTCATGAGATCTATATATGTATAGTAGGCTAGTTGAGGCATGTCGATTTTAAGTAGCGAAAATTGGTTGTTATACCCCCGGATTCCTCCCAGATGCCAGATCACCCCACCATCGCCACCACCTCTATGTACCATCGAACAGATCTTGGAGGGACTTGCACAAGTCCTGAGGAAAAATTCTGGACCATCACAGGCAGGAAGGACGGAGCTGCCTTACGAGAAGTTTAGGAAGTTGGGGCCTCCTGAGTTCACAAGCTCCACTGATCTGTTCACTGCTGAGGAGTGGATCACTTCTCTAGAGACCATTTTCTATTACATGGGACTGGAGTATGTGGCCATGGTTAGCTGTGCTATATTTCAGCTGAAGGAGGATGCTGCTCTATGGTGGGAAGGAGCAGAGAAGATCGTTGACATGGACACACTGGACTGGGCTGGATTCAAGAAGATCTTCTATGACAAGTACTTTACCCCAGATGTGCAAGCTAAACTGAAGAAGGAGTTTAGGAATCTCTGATAGGGAGACATGACTGTGAAAACCCAGAAAAAAAAATTCGACGGTCAACTCAGATTTGGGACAGTCAAGTCAGATCTGGACAGTCAACAGTCAACTCAGATCTGGACTGGTCAACGCAGCTCTGGACTGGTCAACTCAGCTTTGGACGGTCAATTCAGCTTTTACCAAGTCAATTAATATTTGGCGACGTAAATTCAGATTTGGCGACGTAAATGCATAGTTGGTAAAGAAAACTCAGTTCATGAATTTCAGCGAGCTGCTACATGCGTACATATCAGATTTCGCATTTGTAACTGTCAATTTAGAGAGATTAATGGCCAATTAAAACACCCAATTCAATGCCTAAACTGTTACTCTTGTAACAGCCATTTTAATGGCCATAAAATCAGGAATTTAAGGCTTTAATGGCTGACCGTTGACTACCCTGTTTTTCCACCTATAAATACCCTGCTATGGCATCAGATTTTCCCCACATTCATCCAGAAATTTCTCAGAAAAATACAATAAACTTCCACATTGAAACCCTGCACAAGTTGTATCCCATCGTTGTACGAACTCACCAGATTTTGTACATCATATTTGGCAAAGAGCTGAACATTTCCTGCACCTTGAACCGCACAGATTTTAGCAGACTGTAAGTGGGCTTTTGCTATATATATGTATTTGTTAGAAATATTATATGTTTTTCATGTTAAATCCTATTTTGAATTATCGTTCGTGTAGCGCCCCAAAATCCATAGGACCACATTTATGAACCCCTTTTATTTTAAGGGTCATGATGATATTTCTAGATTTCAGATTTTAGCTTTGATTTATTTTAATTTTTTTAAAAGCTGATTTCAAATTTGAAATACGACTCAGAAGGTTTCCGGACAGACTTCGTCTCAAGCACAAGCTAGAGCAGATTTCAGATTTCGAAAATAAAATGCTTCAAATCTAGCAAACTATTCTCTTCAAAATCCTTTGGCAAATTTCCAAATTTAATACAGTAATTGGGAGCTTTTTACAAATCTTTCAAAAAGGACAAATAGTTGGTAGGAAACCCATGCCTACTCGAGTGTTTTCACATAATGACAATCATTCTCTCTTATATGATTGTTTACGAGAAGTTGAGTTCATTTTCACTTGAAGAGAAAATCTTTTATCTTCTTAAAACTCTCTGGAACTCATCGTGGTGCTTGAGGAGGATTTCTGCAGGAACCAGCTGTCTCCGTGTTTCCAGTGTTAAGACAAGTAAAAGCTGATCCTTGCTACACCATTTTAAAGCATATATTGTTTCCTCAGTTTTGTTTTCTTGCCTGCTTATGTTAAAGATATAGCAATGTTCAAGCTTTTTTATGAAAATGAAATATCGGGTTCATTGTTGTTTCTATTTTAAATGAATCCCAGTATGTTTTAAGCGCAGAGGTTGATGTGTTTTCAAAACATTGAGCATTCAGGTTATAGTTCCATGAAATATTATGAAGTTCTTCGTCTTGGTGAGTTGCGACGTCTGGACTTGACTCCAAGTAATCGCGATGCTGGTCCAATCGGGATTTCATTCCGGTTAGATAGGCAGAGCTGGTATCTTGGGTGTCATCGATGTGAGGCTCTCTGCCCACAATTAATCTTCTAATCTTAATCAGTGGTTTATTTAGATAAACTAAACAAGTTTAACAATCTAATCTGGTTTATACACAAAAAAAAATTTTCACCCGCAGTAGAGTAAATCAGCAGAAGCATCCTTTAATTCAGCTGGTAACGTAAACATGATTCCTTTATACAAAAACATCAAAGTTTACAACGGCTACCAGCTCCATTAGCTAGTACACGTTTAATTTGTACATACAAAACCCGACGTAAGCACTTAAGACCAGTTGAACAAATATCTAGACTATCAGCAGGATAGTAAATCTTCGTGCTGCTGATCTAGCGCCTAAGTAATATCTCTCGCTACCCGTCGTTGCTTCCCACTAGTTCTTTCTTCCTGTTGTCATGCACACATACAAAACAAAACAACAGCCGGATAAACTCCGGTGAGAATCATCTCAATATAATCAGCAGGTACGCGTAAGAACAAATAGATGCATATCAGTAGAATAACTGTAAATAAATGCAATGACATGAAATGATTCTAGTTCTCCTCTTCAATCTCCGAATTGATTCTATATCGGTTCGACGCCATCAAGATTCGTATCCGATCTTGACATGAATATTCATCTTTCGAAACCTTCTCCGGCTTCGAAAATCAGGCCAACTCAGTCCTGGGCATTAGAATCAATTCAATTCTCTTCAATATGCAAACTCATGCAAATAGAAAAGATCCACTACCTGTGATGGATCGACACACACATAACTCAAGTTCTAAATCAAGAACAGTAATCATATATGTATGTGATTTCAGCGGAATACTCAAGAACTATCATTCTCGAGTAATCTAGTTCCTGACTCTTCTGTCAGATTATACCTTTGTTTCTCTGTTCTCAAAATGCTTCAGTTAACGTTCTTACACTCTGTTCTTCACTTCCAAAGATTCTTGTAATATCAAAGGTCTATAGCTGAAATCAATATGTTCTCAGCATTTCAAAGCCATGCTTATTTATAGACAACGCTCTTCTGTGTTTCGTGCATCATTTCCAACGTATTCAATTCGAGTTCCACGTGTCACACTGAGTAATTCAACAGGATATACTTCCACCGCTTCGAGGTTGGATAACGATAAACAAATTCCTCGACTGCTTGTTCATCGTCCTCAGTCGCTGTTCAACTATCGTTGTTCTTTAGCAGACGCAAGAACCAGCTGTTGTAATAACCAGTCGCAACAACAGTAATCCAGTCGCAACATCAATTCAGTCGCAACACTTCAAAGCTCAAAACGATGTCGTTATAACTAATTCCAACGACGTCGTTACATGTCATCAGCTGGTACTACGACACTCAAAAGAACCAGCTGCTGGTCGCACATCAAAACGGTGTCGCATTGATCCCTCGACTGGATAATCAGCAGATACCAAATTCTCTCGACTGATTTCCAATCTCTCGTCTGGTTGCTAAACGACGACGTATCAAGGCTCATAGTTATAAGTCAAAACGCTGTCGTATATTCTCTTAGCTGGAACTAAGTTTCCCCTCGACTGGTTTGCGTTTAATATCAAAACGACGACGTCGCACCTACGTCATCCAGCCGATACATTATCAACCATCAGGTATACATCAAAATCAGCAGGTATGTAAACCAGCAGATGCGTAAGAAACTCTTGCTGCTGATTTCTCGTGCGTAACAATAACTAACACGTGGCGTTCTCTTATTGATCCATCTATTCGCGCGTTCGTTTTCAGCTGAAATCAACAATAACGCTTCAACTGAATTTCAAAACTCCACCAGTCGCGAGCTACAGTAACCTGCTGCTGATTTTATCAAATTGCCTCGTCTGGTTACTTCGACTGGTTCTCACACTTCGTGAATCATCCAACACTTCCAGAAGAAATCCGAGCTCGTACTAAAACTTCATCAATTTCTTAAATGTCGAATCTACTCCACTAATCCTCGTCTTAATGATTCTGGGCATTACAATCGAGATATTGCAGCACTAAGTTACATAGCCAAGTCGGTTTTCCTATACTAGTAACCAGATCCTATATTCAAGTCTGAAAAATACCATATCAAGTCTGCCTTGCAAATGTCAAATCTGTTTCACTCATACATTGTTTCTACAGTCAAATCTGATTTTCACGCCAGCAGTTCCATTTCGCTAGTCAAGTCTGTTTCTTTAAAGATGGCGTTATATCTTTTCTTCAGTGGAATCTGTGAGACCCGAAAAGCTGATGAGATTAATTGAGTTAATTAATCGGGTTTTATTGAGATCAGCTTTGCGTCGATGTGCTTGAAGAAGCTATCGGGTTTTGTTTTAGTCCTTGGATCAAGTCTGGAAAGTTAGAGTTTTGGCTTGAGATCTGTTCAGAAGTTAGCGTGGGTCTTCGCTGAGTGTTAGCGTTCAGCAGGGGTGACGTGAGCAGTTGTCGCTGGATTGTTGGTTTTCAGTTTTGAGGAGAAGTCTGATATCATGGGCATTCAGATGTCTCCAAGCGTGTTTTCAGTAGCGGGTGTTGGTACGTCGTCGTTTGGATTAGTTGGAACGATAACGTTTTGAATTAACGGAGGAGACTTAGCAGTGAACAGCGTTGGTCTTCAGATTTGAGAGAGATCTTAGTGTTCGAGAGCGACACCGTTTTGGGTTCAGATTTCGTTGGCGCTAGCGATTCAGATCTGAGTAGCGGGTGACGTGTCCAGTTGCGATAGTGAACTTGCACGACGTCGTTTGAGTTAGTAGAGATCTGCTTTGGCGTAGAGTGAGATCTGTTGCGAGATCTGGATGCGAGCGGGAATACTTTGAAATTTAAGTTTCCGGTGAGATCTGTTCGGCGATCTAGGATAGATTTGAGTATATAAGAGGACTTGGCCTTCGTTGCTTTGTATTATTTACCAACACTTAGAATATTTCCCGATTGTAGATCTCTGTCGCGATACCCTAGCTACTATTCACCGAACCTTATCTTCTCCGATTGCCGACGGTAGACAGCTCCAATTGAAGTGAGAGTGGTAGCGTTGGACTCCTCTTGCTGAGACGCTTCATTTGGATATTGCTTTCGGACGTTTTCTTGAAGCTGGTGAGGTGCACGAAGACATCTCCCTTCTGTAGTCTGTAAGAGTTCCGTCCTAGCTTGTTGGGGTAAGAGTTCAGATTCTACCTTGTGTTGTTTAGAGCTATCTGTTGAGATAGAGGGGTAGTATAGCGTTGGTCGAGTTCGTAGCTCCGGTTGGGAAACCAAATCTGAAATTTTGCAAGGTCCGGGACGAACTTGCAGATTTTCACATGAGACCAGTGCTACCCTCTCCGAAACGATCCAACGAGCAATACTCACAACATTTTTGTGACATAAGGCGCTTTTTGGCCAAATTCCTTCGTTTAGACCTTCAAAATCGCGTTTTTGCCGTTTTTGGAAAGATTTGAAAATTCAATAACTTCTTGTACAAAAATCCGATTTCAGTTCCTTCAACTGTTCTGTAATCCCTACGGTTAGAACTTGCAGTTTATGGAAAAATCTTACAACTTTCTATTTTTGGAAATATCTTCGATTTTAGGAAATGGCCCCCTCTGTCCCCCGTACTCGTGCTGCTGCTGCCCTTCACATGAAGCAAATTTTCCTTCACAACCAATGCCGCATGATTAGATGTCTTAGAGCCAAACTGGCAACCGAGATACGAGAGTCAGCTGCTACCAAGGAAGGATTGGAGACTAAGGTGTCCAGCCTGGAAAGGGACTTACAAATCAAGAGATGTGATAACCATAGTCTACGAAATACGGTGAACCTGTGCCATACAGACATCGATCCTTGTATCTCTCAGCTGGTTGAGGCTAGGAAAGAGCATAGGACTAACCAAGTAGCGTTAGAAGCCTCGCACAAGACCATTGCCGGACTTACGGAAATAGGCCTTTCTATGTCAAAGAAAATTGAAAGGATGAAGGCAAAGAAGTAACATGCTAGAGAAAGCCATATGGAGTGCCATCAGAAGTTGCAAGCTCGCATCCAAGAGGCCGAGAATACGATCCAAGAGCAACACCTTATCAGCGAGGCCCTGGTAGAGGAGAAAGCTAGCCTACTCCAAACAATCCAAGGTCTGCAAGAAGACAACGGTGCTCCCGCTCCATTCGATGATGAATGGAAGGAACAACCGGAAGAAGAAGGGCTTGAGGATATTCCTATAGGCGAGGGAGAGATTGTTGATGAATAGAATATGTTTTACCCTTTGAATAAGAATAAACATTGTTCATACTTCTATCCAAAATTTGCTTATCCCTTCGTATTGTAGTATTCTCATTTATTTCGCAATTATACGCACCCATCCTTAGTAAGCTTTCCTATGGAAGAATATGACAGCAACCGAAGAAGCGACAGTAACAATGGAGGTTAAGGATCCTCCAATTCAAGAGGTGGTCTTAGTAGAGAAGACCTGATGGCAATAGCTACTATAGTTGCCACGACTCTTTAAGGGTTGATCAACCCCAACAATAACCAAGCTCCTCCTCCTACCCCTCCACCTCGTGGGATTAGGTACTACTATGAGTCCCTTCGCAAGAACAAAGCCCCCACCTTCGTTGGGATCCACGACTCCGAAGTGGCCCAGTCTTGGATGAAAAATATTGAAACGCAACTTCGACTACTGGAAGTCCCAGACGATGTCCAAGTTGATGTTGTAACACCACTCCTCGACGGCAAAGCTGGAAAATGGTGGGAAGCAGTCGAGCCAACCATGACTGCAAATGGACAAATCACGTGGCAGAGATTCCGGGAAGCATTCTTGAAACACTACTTTCCAATGGAAGTCAGAATGCAACGACTCAGCAAATTTGAAAATTTCACCCAGACTGCAGACATGTCGGTAGTAGAGTATACATCCAAGTTCAACTCATTGGGCACCTATGTCCCAACGATCATGGCGGACAATACTCTAAAGATGCACCGATTCAAGAAGGGCCTGAATAGTCGTATCCAGTCAGCCCTTGCAGTCTACCAAGCCACAAGCTTTGAGGACTTAATGGGAGCTGCAATCCGAGCAGAGACTGACATAAAGAGGCGGGAAGCTGAAAACAAGAACAAACGTCCCCTCGATGCTCAGACTTCACACGGTGGGCCTAAGACCAAGCAGCCAAATCTCGACAAGAGCGGATCCGCACCTGCACCGAATAACCATATGTTGGCAACTTGCACCTCTTGCGGTCATCGTCACAGTGGAGATTGTCGCAAGCAGAGCGGTGCATGCTTTAAGTGTGGAAAGTTGGGCCACCGGATTGCGGATTGTCCAGAAAACCAAGGTCCGAAGGTTGGATCGAGCAATGCGGCTCCGAACAAGCCAAAGCCGAGGGAGGATAAACCCAATTCTCGTGTGTTTGCAATGACACAAGAAGAAGCCGAAGACGCCAGCGGCGTGGTGGTAGGTACCATTTTTGTCAACAAGCTGCCTGCTTATGTGTTGTTTGATTGTGGTGCTACCCATTCGTTCATATCTAGGAGATTTGCTAAAAAGTTAGGGTTAGAGCTTGAAATTCTATGTGAACCATATATAATAGAAACTCCTATCAACACTACCATCGAAACATATAAGATCCACCGGAACTGCGAGTTATCCATAAACGACTATTCATTCTCTGGTAACCTGGTCCAACTCAACATGGTCAAGTTTGATGCCATCTTAGGGATGGATTGGCTATCTATGAACCATGCATTGGTAGATTGCCGAGATAAGAGTGTGAAACTCCAAACCCTAACCAAGAGGAGCTGATATGTCATGGTAAGAACAAGGAACGAAAGTCCATACTTTCTACTGCCCAAACATGGACAGCCATGAATTCAGGAGCAGAAATTTTCTTGACAATGATCCACGAAGTGAAAGAAGGAGACGAACTCAAAATAGAAGACATCCTAGTGGTGCAAGAGTTTGCAGATGTGTTTCCAGACGACTTACCTGGAAAAGTGCCTGACAGAGAAATTGAGTTCGAAATCAACCTAGTGCCAGGGACGGCCCCAATCTTCAAGGCACCCTACCGGATGGCACCTAAACTCAAGGAGATCAAGGATCAACTACAAGAACTACTAGACAAAAAGCAGATCAAACCCAGTGTATCATCTTGGGGAGCTCCAGTGTTATTCGTTAAAAGAAGGATGGAACTATGAGATTGTGTTTCGACTACAGAGAGTTGAACAAGATCACAATCAAGAATAAGTATCCTCTTCCAAGAATTGACGACCTCTTTGATCAACTCAAAGAAGCTACAACCTTCTCCAAGTTAGATTTGTGGTCGGGTTATCACAAACTGAAGATCAAGGGTGAGGATGTTCCTAAAACTGCATTTAGAACAAGATATGGCCATTACAAATTCACGGTGATGCCATTTGGTCTAACCAATTTACCAGCGGCCTTCATGGATCTCATGAACCGGGTATTCAAACCATTACTTGACAAATTTGTAGTGGTGTTCATAGACTATATACTCGTATATTCATCAAGTGAAGAAGACCACAAGGAACATATCCGAATTACCCTTCAAACCTTGAGGGAGAAACAACTGTACGCCAAGTGAGAATTCTGGATGAAGAGTGAGGCACTCCTAGGCCATATAATTTCTGAAGCAGGCGTATCAGTGGATCCGAAGAAGGTAGAAGCTATCATGGACTGGTCTATAGCTAAGACAGTGACAGAAGTAAGAAGCTTCTTGTGATTGGCTGGCTATTATCGTAAGTTCGTAGAAAGCTTCTCTTCAATAGCCATACCACTCACTAGACTCACCCAGAATAACTCCAAGTTCAACTGAAACGAAGAATGTGAGGCAAGTTTCAAAATTCTGAAGACGAAGCTTGCATCTGCCCCTGTTCTAACGCTACCCGTAGGGGACAAAAGCTTTACTATCTACAGCGACGCATCTAAAGAGGACTAGGGTGTGTACTCATGCAAGATGGCAGTGTAATTGCATATGCCTCAAGAAAACTAAAGACGCATGAACACAATTACCCAACACATGATCTAGAGCTAGCGGCGGTTGTTTTTGCTCTAAAGATTTGACGATACTATCTTTACGGGGCAAAATGTGAATTATTCGCCGACCATCAGAGTCTCAAGTATATATTCAATCAGAAAGAATTGAATCTGAGATAAAGACGATGGATCGAGCTTTTAAAGGACTACGACATGACAATAAACTACCATCCAGGAAAGGCAAATAAGGTAGCCGATGCGTTAAGTCGGAAGAACATGAACAAGGTGATACTATCCTCACTCTCAGCTCAACCGTGCCTCAAAGAATTGGTCAAAATCAATCAGGATCGCCCTTCTCTGACCCAACTTAAGGAACAAATCAAGCAAGGGAAGGTGTCGGAGTTTCGAGTAGACCAAAAGGGAATCATTTGGATGAACAGAAGATTATGTGTGCCCGACGTCGACAACCTCCGTCAAGAAGTGATGTTTGAAGCACATAAATCTAAGTTCTCAAACCACCCAGGAAGTACCAAGATGTATAGAGATTTGAAAGAACACTTCTGGTGGAATGCGATATAAAGAGATGTTGCTGACTTTGTCGCTAGATGCCATGTATGTCAACAAGTCAAGGCAGAACATCAATGACCTGGAGGATTATTGCAACCACTAGAGATTCCAGAGTGGAAGTGGGAAAAAATATCCATGGACTTTGTAGTAGGTCTGCCGAAAACGAGATTAGGCTATGATGGAATATGGGTAATCGTGGATAGGTTAACAAAGTCCGCGCACTTTCTGTTGTCCGCATGAACTACGGCTTGGATAAGCTCGTTGCCTTATACATGGACAATATTGTCAGACTACATGGAGTTCCAACCAGCATTTTATCAGATAGGGACCCAAGGTTTGTATCTCGTTTTTGGAAGAGCTTCCAAGAAGCCATGGGAAGTAAGGTTACCCTTAGTATGGCTTACCATCCACAGACAGATGGCCAGACTGAGAAAACCATCCAGACCCTAGAAAACATGTTGCGTACATGCACCTTAGACTTCGGTAGTAGTAATTGGAGCGAACATCTACCTCTAATAGAGTTCGCATACAACAATAGCTACCACAGCAGCATAGAAATGGCACCATATGAGGCCCTCTATGGACGGAAATGTCGATCGCCGCTGTATTGTGATGAAGTTGGAGAAAAGGCCATCACAGGACCTGAACTCATCCAGGAGACAATGAAAAAGGTATCCATCATCAACGAAAGACTGAAGGCAGTCCAGAATTGACAGAAAAGTTGGGCAGATTTAAAGGGAAGACCCTTGGCCTTCGAGGTAGGCGAAAAAGTGTATCTCAAGGTTTCTCAAATGAAAGGGGTAGTCCGATTTGATAAGGCCGAAAAGCTGAATCCCCGGTATGTCGGACCATTCGAAATCTTGGAAAGAGTAGGAACACTTGCCTACAGACTGGCCTTACCACCCAGTATGTCAAGAATCCACAATGTCTTCCATGTCTCACAACTAAGGAGATATATCTCGGATTCTAGTCATGTTCTTGATGAAGGACCACTCCTTATGGAAGGGAATCTGACCGAAGGACTGAACTATGAAGAAGTCTCAATTCGAATCGTGGACACAAAGGACCAGGTTCTTAGAAGAAGAACAATCCCGTACGTCAGAGTCCAATGGTACAACCATACCGAAAGATAAGCCACGTGGGAAATGGAGGAAAAGATGTGAAATAATTACCCCTACCTTTTCGATGATCAAGGTAACCAAAGTTTCGAGGACGAAACTTCTTTAAGGAGGGAGGGATATGAAAATACAGAAAAAAAAAAATTTGACGGTCAACTCAGATTTGGGACGGTCAACTCAGATTTGGGACAGTTAACAGTCAAGTCCGATCTAAACAGTCAACAGTCAACTCATATCTGGAAAAGTCAACAGTCAACTCAGCTCTGGACTGGTCAACGCAGCTCTGGACTCGTCAACTCAGCTTTGGACGATCAACTCAGCTTTGACCAAGTCAATTCAGATTTGGCGACGTAAATTCAGATTTGGCAACGTAAATGTAGAGTTGGTAAAGAAAACTCAGCTCATGAATTTCAGCGAGCTGCTACACGCGTACATATCAGATTTCGCATTTGTAACTGCCAATTTAGAGAGATTAATGGCCAATTAAAACACCCAATTCAATGCCTAAACTGTTACTCTTGTAACAGCCATTTTAATGGCCATAAAATCAGGAATTTAAGGCTTTAATGGCTGACCATTGACTACCCTGTTTTTACACCTATACATTCATCCCGAAATTTCTCAAAAAAATACATTAAACTTCCACATTGAAACACTGCACAAGTTGTATCCCAGCGTTGTACGAACTCACCAGATTTCGTACATCAGATTTGACAAAGAGATGAACATTTCCTGCACCTTGAACCGCACAGATTTAAGCAGACTGTAAGTGAGCTTTTGCTATATATATATTCATTTGAAATATTATATATTTTTCATGTCAAATCCTGTTTTGAATTATCGTTCGAGCACTTGTTTAGTATCAGATTTCGTTTGGTGTCGAGTTCATGCTATGATCTAAGCTCTGTTTTAGCACTGATGTTTCTGTCGTAATATGGATCTACAGAATATTCCCCACTCTGAGTTACAAGGTGTAATTATGGCCTCGACCCCTTAGAGGAGTAAAAATTAGGGACTGCCCAATAAACCATAGAAACAAATTAACTATCAGTGCTACCTGTTCTGTGATATGATATGCTGCTATGTTCTGTTAAATGCTATGTCGAATCTGTATATGTATATGTGTATTTTGTTATGCTCGAATGGTATCCCCCACTTGCTGAGTGTTTCCCCAAACACTCACCCCTTACTTCTCCCGCCAGATAAGAACGAAGAACAGGTTGAAGAGGAAGAACAAGAATTGTTCTGGGGCTGGTGAAGATTTAGTACTGTTAATGTAAATTTCGCTTCCGCATTTTTGTTATTCAAACTTTGATTTTCAGATGTAAAAACGATTATATTTTTGTTATGTAAAAGACTGGTTTTGAGCTATACTATGAGGCTTAATGTTTTACAATTTCATAATTATTTAATATTACCGATGTCATGTGCCTCGGTCTCGGGGCGTGACATTTTAGTGGTATCAGAGCTCACCAGGTTCATAATCCGGCTGGGAAACCAAATCTGAAATTTTGCAAGGTCCGGGACGAACTTGCAGAGTTTCACATGAGACCAGTGCTACCCCCTCCGAAACAATCCAACGAGCAATACTCACAACTTTGTTGTGACATAAGGCGCTTTTTGGCCAAATTCCTTCGTTTAGGCCTTCAAAATCCCCTTTTGCCGTTTTTGGAAAGATTTGAAAAGTCAATAACTTCTTTCACAAAACTCCGATTTCAGTTCCTTCAACTGTTATTGTAATGCCCAGATATTTTAGAGGCCACAAACTAGAAAGATTTGAGATTGAGGGATTACAATGCTATTCTATTAAACTCTGTTTCTATCGAGTTTCAGAATTCAGATATATATTGTTTAAATTTTTATCATTTAAGAGCTAAATTCCAGATGTTAGAATACGATTGCAGCAGCTGTTTAGCCAATTACAGCAAGTCGATCGAATCCTTTTGTTTTAAATAAAATTGTTCGGTTTTCATGTGCATCATTTTATTTTAAAAACAGAGTACGCTTTTAGGAGATTTAAGCATCTTGATTAAATGTGTTTCTTCTTTAGGCATTTATAAATCATATATATATAGGATGTTAGCTGCTTCATGCATCATTATCTTGAAAACAAATTAGTTCAAAGCGGTGCTCTCTCTATAAGAAACCGAGCAAAAGTTTTAAAGCTTTTTAAAGGAGGCGATCGGAGTGTTGGTGATTTGCTGGATTTCTACTGCGGTTGTGTTCAAGAATTCAGGAAAGTAAACTCTGTTTCTTGCTCACTCAGTGAAAGCATATATTCAATTCTGTTTGCATGATTGTATGAGATTTTAAAGAAAGGAAGATGGCTTCGGCTGTTCTTCAAAACCAGAAAGTTCATGCTCTGTTTTTATGAAGGTTGCGTTTTACTGTATTTTGATCCAATGAGATGTTTTACAAAATGGTTTGGTGATGTTCATCCAGTAGATTCTTGAGTTTTCTTTAGAAATTCCATCGAAGTAGCTTATTCGATCATTTCCAGAAATTTCTTTAGATATTTTGAATTCTTCAGACAAAGGAAAACTATCGTCATTCACCTGGTTAAGTCTGAAATCTGGTTCTTATACCACGAATGATATTTCTTTGTTGAAAATATTCTAAGTATAGATTTCAGCAGTCGCACTATTTCATGTTCAGCTGTTGCATATTTTATTGTTCATCAGCTGACAGTTTGTTCATCAGCTGATAGTTGTTCATCAGCTGATAGTTGTTCATCAGTTGATAGTTTGTTCATCAGCTGATAGTTGTTCATCAGTTGATAGTTGCTCATCAGTTGATAGTTTGTTCATCAGCTGATAGGTTGTTCATCAGCTGATATTTTGCTCATCAGCTATTAGAATTCAGCAGTTGCGTTGTTTTCATAAAATCAGCAGATGCACTGTTCACCAGCAGGTGCATTTCTTTTGCTAAAACCAGCTGGTGTATTTCTTTGTTAACACCAGCAGGTGCATTCCTATTGAACTAATTCAGCAGCTGCATTCATTTGTTAGAATTCAGCAGTTGCGTTGTCTTCCAAAATTCAGCAGATGCATTCCAGTTTGATATTTCAGCAGTTGCTTTATTGTTTCTAAGTACTGTTCATTTCATCCGGTATTAGTCTTGCGACTGGTACTGTACATTGCTAGCTGGTTACTGTTCATTACTTCGTATTCATTTGTTAGAATTCAGCAGTTGCGTTGTCTTCCAAAATTCAGCAGATGCATTCCAGTTTGATATTTCAGCAGTTGCTTTATTTGTTTCTAAGTACTGTTCATTTCATCCGGTATTAGTCTTGCGACTGGTACTGTACATTGCAGCTGGTTACTGTTCATTATTCGTTTTCTTCAACAGATAACGAAATTTCAGAATTTGATTTCTTATTCATTTCCGCTTCAATTCAAAAGGTTTATTCGATCCAATTGATTAAATTTGAGAGCTTTTATTCAGTTTTCATCTTCGTAAGTTCTACAGAGAAATCCCTTGAAGTTCCAGAACATCATTAGACAAGAGAAAACCAGTAATTCGTACACGAGAGAAAGAAAACAGATTTTTAGAAAGAAAAGAAAGAGCAGAACGATGTTTTAGAAAATATTTTAAGTTATGACAACAAAGAGGGTCCCCAGAAAAAGGGTGAGTGTGTGGCTGGCAAACCGTGTGCCCTTTCAACAGAGGAAGGATCAGGTGTATAGGTCGACGGATCTGTATATCCCTTCACCATGAGCCATAGTGCTAGAGACTGATATCAGGAGTTTGATCAAACGAATTGGACCAAAATGTTTAAAGTGTTGTCAAAATTTCAGAAGAGCGCAAGTGTGATTTTAATCACAGCTCCAGAGAATGTTTAAAGAAAATGTTTTCAGAATTTGATTATGTTTTATGCTTTCAGTTTCTATCAGAATTCTCAGTTATATATTGCGCTTGTTTATTCTAAAGCGTATTCAGAATTCATTTATGTATTCAGCTTTCAGATTCCAGTTACATTATCAGTTTCCATTGCATTATTTTGCTATTCCAGATTTTACCTGCTGAGCCTTTGGCTCACTAGTTTTCATTGAGTGCAGGTAATGGGCAGTAAGGAGCTGGACGGAGAGTGGCTGGTTGGACAGTGGTGTTTATCATGGACATCTTTCATTGTTCCTTTTTTATTTTGATGTACAGAACTTTAGTTATGGTTTTGTATGTTAACAGATTTCTAGTTCCTCATTTTGTAGAAATCTGTATGAACTTTTGGTGTAAAGATATATGCAAGTTCATTCGCATTCCTATCAGCTGTTGTATCAGTTCCGCGTGTGTTTTTATGATCAGTCGAGGATTTAGTTCCGTGTTTGTATACCCTTGCAGCTGATTTTCTTCATTTGATATGAAAAGTGTTTATCAAAATTTGGTATTACTTCCGCTCACGTCATTGTTTCCTTTGTTCCGCATTTCAGCAGCAATGAATTGTGTTTATTCGCAATTTAGTCCAGAATTTTAGTAACGACTTTTATGTTTATTAAGATTGAAATTTTTGGGTCTTTCAATTCGAACCCCAAATATCTAAATTTCTTTTGAGAAAAGTCCGGTCGTTACAGTTGGTATCAGAGCATGGTCCTTGAGATAAACACACTTCCAGTCTGAACAGCTCTCTCCAACCGCTTCTACATCCGTGAGTTTTAAATTCATGTTTTAGCATAAAGTAATCTCTCATATACAATTGTGGTGGATTTGGGCTACCCTTACAGATATTTCAAGAAGAGGTAGAGGAAGAAGAAGTTTTACAGAAGCAGATAGTGAGTCTGATGGAATGAACCCCGTCCTTAATACCATGGATCAGCTGTTAGAGCGCCTAGTTGACCAAAATACTAATGGGAATGGTCAAACCTTAGGAAGAATAGTTAGTCGTGAAAATACACAGGAGAGGTTTAGAAGACAGAGACGTCAGAAATTTTCTGGTACTACCGATCCTCTTATAGCAGAGAGTTGGATCAAATCCATAGAGGTGATTTTTGACTATTTGCAACTGACTGAACAAGAAAGGCCTCGGTGTGCGATTTACATGCTGAGAGGATATGCCATGATATGGTGGGAAGGAGCCAAGTTAACAGTAGACTTGGAAATTCTTACTTGGGAAGAGTTTAAGAGAGTATTTTATGAACAATACTTTACGGTAGATGTAAGACAACAGTTGCGTAGTGAGTTTTTCACTCTTAAGAAGGGAGAGATGTCTATGCGGGATTATATCCGTAAGTTTGAGAGAGGTTGTTATTTTGTTCCTTTAATTGGGACAAATGCAGACAGGAAGCTAGAACATTTTGTTGATGGGTTAAAACCGATGATTAGACATGATGTTAGATTAGCAGAACCCGTAGATTATAGATCAACTGTGAATAAGGCCCTACGGGCAGAAAAATATTGGAAAGCAATTGAAGAAGAGAGACAGTTGAAAAGACAAGCTTTTCAACATAAGGACTGTAGGCAAAATAAGAAACCGAATAATAACCAGTAGGAGTCTCAAGAAAAAGGACCATTAGTTGTTCAGCCTATCTCTTCTGTCCCTAATTCAGGTATTAGGCCTCCATGTCCAATTTGTAAGAAAAACCATACAGGCCAGTGTCTTTTTGGCCAGAAGGTGTGTTATACCTGTGGAAAGCCAGGCCACATGTCTAGAGATTGTTCCCAGAAGCGACCACTTATCACTAGTAGAGCTTATATAATGACAGCTGAAGAAACCCCAGTAGATAACTAGACGGAGACGGGTAAGATTTTGTTGCCAATAGCATTGTTAGATTCTGGTCAACTTGTATTTTGTATCAGATAGGTTTGTTAAGAAATTGATATCTAACTTAGAAGAAATAGAAGTAGAGTACTGTGTTTAGATCCCTTTGAGTTAGAATTTACTGTTCAGCAGATACCTCGGCGGCGACGGGTAAGATTTTGTTGCCATTTTGTTGCCAATAGCATTGTTAGATTCTGGTCAACTTGTATTTTGTATCAGATAGGTTTGTTAAGAAATTGATATCTAACTTAGAAGAAATAGAAGTAGAGTACTGTGTTTAGATCCCTTTGAGTTAGAATTTACTGTTGATTTGATACCAGAAGCTGTTTCAATTTTTAAGCCTTTGTATAGATTGCCCTTAAGAAAAATGAAAGGATTAAAAGATTAGTTCCAGGATTTGTTGGGCAAGAGTTTCGTCAGAACCAGTACTCCGCCCTGAGAAGTTCGAGTTTTATTTCCCGTATGTTTAGGATCGTTCATCTTCCGGTGAATGGTAATATCGGAACTTGATTCTATGTAATCGGTAGTTGTTAGTCGAATCGATATAAAGTCTGGTTTGATAGACAACAGCTGATAGCATAGCTGTCGTTTGATGTTGCAGCACCAAAGTTCATTTTTCAGCAATTGCATTCCATTGTTATGACCAGCAGCTGCACAGTTCATCCAGCAGTTGCATTATATCGATTGTATCCAGCAGTTGTACTATTCATGTTGTTTCGCAACGACATCGTTTCAATTAATATGTTTGTCTTTAGACCTTGCAGCTGGTTTCTTTCAGCAATACTCATGAACAATAGAAATCTGTTTTGTTCCCAAATACTGTTCCATTTTGTTGCGTCTGATTTCATTTCAGCGATGCGTCTCTTATAGTAGAATTAGATGCTCAGATAAGAGCCTAGGACGAAATTTTGTTAAGGGGGGGTAGGTTGTAATGCCCAGATATTTTAGAGGCCACAAACTAGAAAGATTTGAGATTGAGGGATTACAATGCTATTCTATTAAACTCTGTTTCTATCGAGTTTCAGAATTCAGATACATATTGTTTAGTTTTTTATCAATTAAGAGCTAAATTTCAAATGTTAGAATACGATTGCAGCAGCTGTTTAGCCAATTACAGCAAGTCGATCGAAAATCCTTTTGTTTTAACTAAAATTGTTCGGTTTTCATGTGCATCATTTTATTTTAAAAACAGAGTACGCTTTTAGGAGATTTAAGCATCTTGATTAAATGTGTTTCTTCTTAGGAATTTATAAATCATATATATATATAGGATGTTAGCTGCTTCATGCATCATTATCTTGAAAACAAATTAGTTCAAAGCGGTGCTCTCTCTATAAGAAACCGAGCAAAAGTTTTAAAGCTTTTTAAAGGAGGCGATCGGAGTGTTGGTGATTTGCTGGATTTCTACTGCGATTGTGTTCAAGAATTCAGGCAAGTAAACTCTGTTTCTTGCTCACTCAGTGAAAGCATATATTCAATTCTGTTTGCATGATTGTAAGAGATTTTAAAGAAAGGAAGAAGGCTTCGGCTGTTCTTCAAAACCAGAAAGTTCATGCTCTATTTTTATGAAGGTTGCGTTTTACTGTATTTTGATCCAAAGAGATGTTTTAGAAAATGGTTTGGTGATGTTCATCCAATAGATTCTTGAGTTTTCTTCAGAAATTCCATCGAAGTAGCTTACAAGTAGCTTATTCGATCATTTCCAGAAATTTCTTTAGATATTTTGAATTCTTCAGACAAAGGAAAACCATCGTCATTCACCTGGTTAAGTCTGAAATCTGGTTCTTATACCACGAATGATATTTCTTTGTTGAAAATATTCTAAGTATATATTTCAGCAGTCGCACTATTTCATGTTCAGCTGTTGCATATTTTGTTGTTCATCAGCTGACAGTTTGTTCATCAGCTGATAGTTGTTCATCAGTTGAAAGTTGTTCATCAGTTGATAGTTTGTTCATCAGCTGATAGTTGTTCATCAGTTGATAGTTGTTCATCAGTTGATAGTTTGTTCATCAGCTGATAGTTTGTTCATCAGCTGATAGTTTGCTCATCAGCTATTAGAATTCAGCAGTTGCGTTGTTTTCATAAAATCAGCAGATGCACTGTTCACCAGCAGGTGCATTTCTTTTGCTAAAACCAGCAGGTGTATTTCTTTGTTAACACCAGCAGGTGCATTCCTATTGAACTAATTCAACAGCTGCATTTCTTTGTTAGAATTCAGCAGTTGCGTTGTCTTCCAAAATTCAGCAGATGCATTCCATTTTGATATTTCAGCAGTTGCTTTATTTGTTTCTAAGTACTGTTCGTTTCAGCCGGTATTAGTCTTGCGACTGGTACTGTTCATTGCAGCTGGTTACTGTTCATTCTTCGTTTTCTTCAACAGATAACGAAATTTCAGAATTTGATTTCTTATTCATTTCCGCTTCAATTCAAAAGGTTTATTCGATCCAATTGATTAGATTTGAGAGCTTTTATTCAGTTTTCATCTTCGTAAGTTCTACAGAGAAATCCCTTGAAGTTCCAGAACATCATTAGACAAGAGAAAACCAGTAATTCGTACACGAGAGAAAGAAAACAGATTTTTCGAAAGAAAAGAAAGAGCAGAACGATGTTTTAGAAAATATTTTAAGTTATGACAACAAAGAGGGTTCCCAGAAGAAGGGTGAGTGCGCGGCTGACGAACCGTGTGCCCTTTCAACAGAGTAAGGATCAGATGTATAGGTCGACGGATCTGTATATCCCTTCACCATGAGCCATAGTGCTAGAGACTGATATCAGGAGTTTGATCAAACGAATTGGACCAAAATGTTTAAAGTGTTATCATAATTTCAGAAGAGCGCAAATGTGATTTTAATCACAGCTCCAGAGAATGTTTAAAGAAAATGTTTTCAAAATTTGATTATGTTTTATGCTTTCAGTTTCTATCAGAATTCTCAGTTATATATTGCGCTTGTTTATTCTAAAGCGTATTCAGAATTCATTTATGTATTCCGCTTTCAAATTTCAGTTAAGTATCAGTTTCTATTGCATGATTTTGCTATTCCAGATTTTACCTGCTGAGTCTTTGGCTCACTAGTTTTCATTGAGTGCAGGTAATGGGCAGTAAGGAGCAGGATGGAGAGTGGTTGGTTGGACAGTGGGGTTTATCGTGGACATCTTTCGTTGTTTCTTTCAGACTTTGTTTTGATGTACAGAACTTTAGTTACAGTTTTGTATGTTAACAGATTTCTAGTTCCTCATTTTGTAGAAATCTGTATGAACTTTTGGTGTAAAGATATATGCAAGTTCATTTGTATTTCGATCAGCTGAGGATTTAGTTCCGTGTTTGTATACCCTTGCAGCTGATTTTCTTCATTTGATATGAAAAGTGTTTATCAAAATTTTGTATTACTACCGCTCACGTCATTGTTTCCTTTGTTCCGCATTTCAGCAGCAATGAATTGTGTTTATTCGCAATTTAGTCCAGAATTTTAGTAACGACTTTTATGTTTATTAAGATTGAAATTTTGGGTCTTTCAATTCGAACCCCAAATTCCTAAATTTCTTTTGAGAAAAGTCCGGTCGTTACAGTTATGTAATCCCTACGGTTAGAACTTGCAGTTTATGGAATAATCTCACAACTTTCTATTTTTTGAAATACCTTTGATTTTAGGAAATGGCCCCCTTTTTCCCCCGTACTCGTGCTGCTGATGCCCTTCGCATGAAGCAAATTGCCCTTCACAACCAATGCCGCATGATTAGATGTCTTAGAGCCAAACTGGCAACCAAGATACGAGAGTCAGCTGCTACCAAGGAAGGATTGGAGACTAAGGTGTCCAGCCTGGAGAGGGACTTACAAATCTAGAGATGTGATAACCATAGTCTATGAAATACGGTGAACCTGTGCCATACAGATATCGATCACTGTATCTCTCAGCTGGTTGAGGCTAACAAAGAGCATAGGACTAACCAAGTAGCGTTAGAAGCCTCGCACAAGACCATTGCCGGACTTACAGAAATAGGCCTTTCTATGTCAAAGAAAATTGAAAGGATGAAGGCAAAGAAGTAAAATGCTAGAGAAAGCCATATGGAGTGCCATCAGAAGTTGCAAGCTTGCATCCAAGAGGCCGAGAATACGATCCAAGAGCAACACCTTATCATCGAGGCCCTGGTAGAGGAGAAAGCTAGCCTACTCCAAATAATCCAAGGTCTGGAAGAAGACAACGGTGCTCCTGCTCCATTCGATGATGAATGGAGGAACTACCGAAAGAAAACCCGGAAGAAGAAGGGCTTGAGGATATTCCTATAGGCGAGGGATATATTGTTGATGAATAGAATATGTTTTACCTTTTGAATAAGAATAAGCATTTTCATCCTTCTATCCAAAATTTGCTTATCCCTTCGTATTGTAGTATTCTCATTTATTTCGCAATTATACGCACCCATCCTTAGTAAGCTTTTCCTATGGAATAATATGACAGCAATCGAAGAAGCGACAGTAACAATGGAGGTGAAGGATCCTCCAATTCAAGAGGTGGTCTTAGCAGAGAAGACCTGATGGCAATAGCTACTATAGTTGCCACGACTCTTTAAGGGTTGGTCAACCCCAACAATAACCAAGCTCCTCCTCCTACCCCTCCACCTCGTGGGACTAGGTACTACTATGAGTCCCTTCGCAAGAACAAAGCCTCCACCTTCGTTGGGAGCCATGACTCCGAAGTGGCCCAGTCTTCGATGAAAAATATTGAAACGCAACTTCGACTACTGGAAGTCCCAGACGGTGTCCATGTTGATGTTGTAACACCACTCCTCAACGGCAAAGCTGGAAAATGGTGGGAAGCAGTCGAGCCAACCATGACTGCAAATGGACAAATCACGTGACAGAGATTCCAAGAAGCATTCTTGAAACACTACTTTCCAATGGAAGTCAGAATGCAACGACTCAGCGAATTTGAAACTTTCACCCAGACTGCAGACATGTCGATAGTAGAGTATGTTGGATCTGGATAACAGATCTAGATCTGTGTTTTGAATTACACAAAACCTGTTATTGTGTTTCTAACAAATCTACGATGTGTGCAGAAAAAATCGTGTACGTGAAATATAAGTTGAAGATTTCTGAAATATATGTTGAAGGTTGCTGAAATATAAGTTGAAGAAGCTGAATTCAGCAAGCTGAAATGAGCAACCGTGACATCAGCATTGCTGATTGAAGAAGCTGAATTCAGCAAACTCAACAGTAAAATTCAGCAAGCTGAATTCAGCAAACTCAATAGTAAAATTCAGCAAGTTGAATTCAGCACACTCAACAGTAAAAATTCAGCAAGCTGAATTCAGCAAACTCAACAGTTTATGGATTGAAGATATAACCAAATGTTGAACAATTGCAGAAGCTGTCGACAGAAATGTGTTGAAGAATAAATCAAAAGCTTTCAACAGTTTATTGTACATTAAGAAATAGAAGAGAAGCTATTGGAACGCAAAAGCCAAAACAGAAGAAGACAAAAAGCCTTCAAAAGAAAAGGACACAAGGACAATCCCTGTCGGTACTTTACAAGACATATTTTGAACGGGAAGAAAGTGTGTCAAACGGAAAGAAATTCAAACAGCCATATATATACAAGAAGCACTGTTGAAGAAAAGTGATTTTTGAGGATTTTGACAGAGTGCAAATTACAGAGGGAAGAAAAATAGAAAGACGAAGCAATCGACCACCATTAGAGAGGAGCTTTCACGAGAGTCGATTGCTGAGTTTTTACCAGCTATTGAAGAGCATTTTCCCAGTGTGTGAGATTTATTATTTTGAGAGTTGAGCTATATGTTAGAGTAGATGCCCAACTAGCCAACTTGTGGCGTGTGGGCTTTATTGACTCTTGTACAGACGATCTTTATATATGATATTCACATTCTTTTATATGGCATTCTTTACTTTCATTATGTGTGTAATGATTTACAATTGTGTTGAGTAAAGACTTAGAATACACTAAAGCGTATGTTAGATGTGATAGTGGGTATGACGGCTATCATGAAACACATCTAATAGTCGCTGTGTGTTCTGAACATGTTCCTAGTCGATTGGACCGTCAAAATGAGGATAAGGCCGCCCGAGTTCGAGACTAGTATCTGCGATGCAAAGTACCATGTTTCATTGGTAGGGAACATTGTGATGTTCTGAGCATGCAGATAGATAGTGACCTGGTGATCTATCGAACTACCCTCCTTCGGACTTTTCAAGTGGTTACCATTTGTCGAGTGGATAAGTCCGAGGTCTTGGTGTACTGATTAGTCCTCACGACTCGAAACGTCATTGAGACTCTACATGATAGGCGTCTCACTTTGACCCGTTTGCCGACTCACCTGGAGTCATAAGGCGTCGGGATTGGGTGAGACCCCGAAGCATGTAGGAGTCGATGCATCGTTGTCGAGGATTCACCGCTCGCAGACATGCGTGGATATCCTATGCTATCTGAGGGGATAATAGTGTATGAATCTCTGGCCAGAGTACTAGAAGTGTTTTAGGTAAATGTGTTTACCTAGTTACACTCGCGATGTCA
>KQ990614.1:36959-49566 GCA_001598015.1 Dorcoceras hygrometricum | reverse complement strand
AAGGGGTGGGAACGGGCCACAAACAGACCCACTTTAAATGATAATCAAAATATTATTTACAAACCGAAATCACAAAAACCTATCGCATACACCTAACAATTGGGGCATGGCTCTCGATCATCCTAATCATGCAATTAATCTAATTAAAATGCATAAATTAAATAATCAAATTATTTATCGCAAAATCATATTTTAATCATAAAATCGTATTTTATAATAAAATCGCATTTTGTCGATAAAATCAAATTTTAATCAACAAAATCATATTTAATTATAAAATCATATTTTACAACTAAAATCATATTTTGTAATTTTAATTGCATCATGTTGGGTTTAAAATAATTTTAGGCCCAAAATCTCAAAAATTTCAAAATCGACCAAAATCAGCCCGATATCGAATATCGGCCCGAAAACTTCATGGGCTGCCCGGGACAGGCCCGAACTAAACCTAGAAGTAAAATTCAGCCGTCGCAACACTGCCGGAGACTCGCCGGACGGTGGCCGCCGCCAAATAGCGCGCGGCACAAGGCTGCGCGCTGCCGCAACGCGTGCGGCAAGGTGGCCAGCGATGTGGCTTGCTGTGGCGCAACAGGTTGCGCCGATCGTGGCGCATAGCAGCGCCCCTACTGCCCCTCTCATCGCGCGTCCAAGCGCGAAGGTAGCAGGAGGTTCTCGGCCACCATGCGCGGCCAGCGCGCATGGTTGAGCCCGTCGCGGCGGAGCCCGTGGCCAACCTCAAAATATATATTTTTTTTTTGTTTTTCAATTCTGAAATAAGAGATCTGACACAATTATGGCAAAAATTTATTGAAGGATCCGAGCCTGTGCTCTGATACCACTGTTGTGAAATAGCGGTGGCGGATCCAGATCCCGTCTCCCGGCGGCACAGCGGAAGTTTAAAATAAGCGCCGGGAAACATTCAATACAATAAAAATAGCACTATAAACCATTCTTAGGGCGTTTCTCGGGGTGTTACCTTGCTGGCGACAGGCGCCTGGCTCCAACCAGTATCACAGGGAGACTGGCTCTTCACGGTAGGCGGCGGTAGATTACGTCTAATTAGGTCCACGACCGGATTTGATCTTCCTCCGATCAGCCTGCACTAGAAGTCTGATGGATTTTATCATGAACGGAATCACCTTGTCGCACGGATCAGAACAAGTCCAATCGTGCGAAGATCGGACGACGGCGGGCGGCGGCGGCGTGATGCGGCGGTAGACGAAGTGAGGTGAGGGAGAGGGAGGCGGCGGCTTCTCAAGATTGGAGGCTAGGTTTTGGTTGTAATTAGTGAAGTGATTAAGCCCTAGACACAACCCATAAATATAAGTCATTCATGGGCTTGAACCGGCCCAATGGACTTGGGTCCAACCCAGGTCCATGTGAATATTCGGTTCGTTTAATTCACTGCGGTTTAATCATAACTCCGATCGTCGATCAAATCGGACCGATCGACTCAGTTTCCAAAACTGAATATTATTATGCGAAAAACGATTTTTCAGATTACCTAGTCCAAATGACAGTTTTGCCCCTCAACAGTGGGAAATCACAATTTCACCCCTGTTGACTTTTAGGAAGTCGCACTCCCTAAAATCCTCTTCCTATGCTCAACACATTGAGCCCAGTTTCCGTGCGGGAATCATGAATCCAGTACTTGTGTGACCCTCAATGGTTCAGGGATACAGCTAGCCGTGGGCCCGCAACCATTGCGGCTCCGAAATCACAATTTCGGACTTGCCCAACGGATCATGGTAAAGCGCCTAGCAACATCGCCCCATGATTCCCTAGGTATCACTGATAGTGTCTGAAAGAACCAGTTGGTCGTGGTTAGCGTACAGTACGGTCCTTTCAATCCATATATCCCGATCAGATCAACGACCATTGGTAAATCGAGAGTCGCTAGAGATCCGATAGCTATGCATACATCTTGAAGATCGAATAGTGACATCGCGAGTGTAACTAGGTCAACCCATTTACCCAAAACACTTCTAGTACTCTGGCCAGAGATTTATACACTATTATCCCCTCAGATAGCATAGGATATCCACGCATGTAAGCGAGCGGTGAATTCTCGACAACGAAGCATCGACTCCTACGTGCATCGGGGTCTCACCCAATCCCGCCGCCTAATGACCCCAAGTGAGTCGGCAAACGGGTCAAAATGAGACTCCTATCATGTAGAGTCTCAATGACGTTTCGAGTCGTGAGGACTAATCAGTACAACCAAGACCTCGGACTTATCCACTCGACAAATGGTAACCACTTGGAAAGTCCGAACGAGGGTAGTTCGATAGATCACCAGGTCACTATCTATCTGCATGCTCAGAACATCACAATGTTCCCTACCAATGAAACATGGTACTTCGCATCGCAGATACTAGTCTCAAGCTTGGACGGCCTTATCCTCATTTTGACGGCCCAATCGACTAGGAACTAATTCAGAATACACAGTGACTATTTGATGTGTTTCATGATAACCGTCATACCCACTATCACATCTAACATACACTATGGTGCATTCTAGGTCTTTATCCAACACAATTGTTAACATTATATAAACATAATGAAGATAACGAATGCCATAAACAAATGCGAATATCATATATAAAGACTGTCATATACAAGAGTCTATAAAACCCACACGCCACAAGTTGGCTAGTTGGGCATCTACTCTAACAGGATCGAGCAATGCGGCTACGAACAAGCCAAAGCCGAGGGAGGATAAACCCAATGCTCGTGTGTTTGCAATGACACAAGAAGAAGCCAAAGACGCCAGCGGCGTGGTGGTAGGTATCATTTTTGTCAACAAGATGCCTGCTTTTGTGTTTGTTTGATTGTGGTGCTACCCATTCGTTCATATCTAGGAGATTTGCTAAAAAGTTTAGAGCCTGAAATTCTATGTGAACCATATAGAATAGAAACTCCTATCAACACTACCATCGAAACACATAAGATCCATCGGAACTGCGAGTTATCCATAAACGACTATTCATTCTCTGGTAACCTGGTCCAACTCAACATGGTCAAATTCGATTCCATCTTAGGGATGGATTGGCTATCTATGAACCATGCATTGGTAGATTGCCGAGATAAGAGTGTGAAACTCCAAACCCTGACCAAGAGGAGCTGATATGTCATGGTAAGAACAAGGAACGAAAGTCCCTACTTTCTGCTGCCCAAACATGGACAGCCATGAATTCAGGAGCAGAAATTTTCTTGACAATGATCCACGAAGTAAAATAAGGAGACGAACTCAAATAGAAGACATCCCAGTGGTACAAGAGTTTGCAGATGTGTTTCCATACGACTTACCTGGAAAAGTTCCTGACAGAGAAATTGAGTTCGAAATCAACCTAGTGCCAGGGACGGCCCCAATCTCCAAGGCACCCTACCGGATGGCACCTAAACTCAAGGAGATCAAGGATCAACTACAAGAACTGCTAGACAAAAAGCAGATCAGACCCAGTGTATCACCTTGGGGAGCTCCAGTGTTATTCGTTAAAAAGAAGGATGGAACTATGAGATTGTGTTTCGACTACTCCATCATGTTGAAGAGGGCTTCAGGTCAGAGCAGACGCTGAAGGACATAAGAATGGAGGCACTGATGGATTTGGATAAAAGATCCAGATCTGAGTTTGAATTACACAAAACCTGTTATTGTGTTTCTAACGTTTCTACGTAGTGTACAGATGTAAACAGTAGGAATCTGGATGAAAAGAGAATAGAAGAAGTTGAATCGGTGACTGGAGAAGTTTGATTCAATTCATATGTCGACATAAGGTGAAGAGAAGAAGTTGAATCAGAAATGTAAAGAGAAATATGATCAGAGTGATGAATAAGAGAAGTCTGGAATGATAAAGTATCGAGAAGAAAATAAAAGTCTGAATAGGCCTAAAGGAGTAACGATAAGAGAAGTCTTGAGAGATCTGTTGAAGTCTGGCAGACGTAAGTGCAAATAAACGTCTGATGAACAGTAGAGATCTGAAGAAGACGCAAAGAAGAAAATGAATCAGACGTCGTTGTAAAGAAGAAGATGAATCAGACGTTGATAAAAGAAGTCATCAGACGTTGATAAAAGAAGGCAATATCAGACGTGAGCAAACAATTGAACAGAAGATGTGAGCGAACAGCTGAAGCAAATATGAGTGAACAGCTGTAAGCAAAAGACGTTGAAGAAGATGTTGCATCAAATGTTGCGCTAATGAATCAGCTGTTGCGCAAAGACAAAAGGTGTGAGGAATCAGATTTTAGATTAGTGATTAATCGAATTGATTGGGATTAGTCGCGAGGTTTTTGAGAGAAATCTGATCTCCAGTAGAAGCAGATATTTGAATTCAGCAGTAGCGCCTATTGGTGAAAGCTGATCAGCAGTTGATGGCGCGAGAGTAAAACGCCGTCGTTTCGTGGAACCAGCAGTTGCGCGTTGAATTGGTTATTGAAGCGGAATGGATGATACGTTGTCGTTTCGATCTTAGAGGTTGCTGCTGGCAGGCGTGGCTTTTAGCACGAGAGTGATCGAGAGAACGACACGTGTTGGTCAATATTTTTGAGTTATTGACTGCTGGATCAGCAGATGCATGAATTTAGAGTGACCAGCAGCTGGTTTGGGAAACCAGTCGTAGAAGTGGAGCGACGTTGTTTCGTTAAGTTGAAATGCTGCGTTTTGAGTGTTGCGTATGGAACCAGCAGCGAGGGGTTGTTGTGAGTAATGCGTTGCGACTGGAGAACCAGCAGGTGGTAGCGATGCTGACGTAACCTTTACGATGTCGTTTGGATTAGTTAACGCGTCGTCGTTTTGATTGATTTCGCGTGACCGGTCGTTGGTATTTGCTTGAAGAGATCTGGTACCAGCTTTTGGTTGTTTAGCAAGCGATAGATGTACCAGCTGGTGGAGCGCAACGATGTCGTTTAAGTTAGTTGGAACGGTGTCGTTTTGAGATGTTTTCTCGTGAATGCTTCGCCTGGTTGTTGCTGCTGGTTGTAGCGAATGAAAGAGAAGGCGCCTGCTGGGAGATTGTTTACTGTTCATGTCGGCTGGATTGGTGATCAGCAGACGAAGGAATTGAGATATATAAATAGAGGTGTTGATCGACACTTAGAAGTATTGAGAACCAGATATTCCTTATCTCTTTTCCAAACCCTCGTCGAGCTACTGTTCACCCGAGACATTTCTTCCTTAGATTTTCGTCGTTCTCCATCGATGATTTGAGTGTTTTCGGTGGCGCTGAGTTCCCTGTGAGTTTCTCTTTCGATTGTTACTCATTTGAAGCTGCAGAACGATCTTGGGAAAGAAATCGAAGCTGTTGGTTCCTGGTTGTGAGGTTGTCGTGCCCCTGTTCGAATTTGTGAGGTACAATTTGTGGGATTGAGGTACGATTGAGTAGCCCTTAGCAGCTTTGAGCGTGAACATGTCTATATTTCAATGTTGTGAAATCCGTGACTTTGCTGCTATGTGTTTACATGGAACAGTTTGATGAATTGCTTGAGTTATACATTATGTTTGAACGTATTACGAATTGTATGCATTGAGCATTGATATTGAATGGCATTCATGCATACATCTTGAGCCTGAATTGATAGATTGATTTGATGACCTGATTGGGTGCCACGTTGTGACTGGCCGACTGTTAAGTCGTGCCCAAAAAGTCCAACGCTATCGTCGGAGTGGTGACTACCGGATTCGAGTGTCTACCACCGAGCTGTGATGGGATGACGGGCCCCGATGATCATGGACCGATGATTTCCACCGGCTGATTGGTTGTGCGTGGTATAGAGGCTTGATTTGAGTTGCCAGTTGATAGACTGGTCTAGCTATCCGATTTCTTGACAGCCCTCATGCATTCATAGCATTGATTATAGCATGTTACATGTCTAGCTGTTTTGATAGCTCTTCGTACTGAGGCTTGACCTCGTACTTTGTTTTCCTGTTCTGTCTCTTGGGTCTGCGTTACCCATTTGCAGGATCATTAGGTATTCAGGCTGGATAGAGTGGCGGTTCAGCTGGTCGATCCCCTTTCCAATGAGTCCCAGTTCTAGTTATTTTATGTATTGAACTGGGGGATGCCCCGTGTTTCTATGTATCGGGGATTTGTATTTGACTTGAGATTTATTGTTATTGGGTTTGTATGAGTTTGATTCGACTTATACTTTGATTATCGATATTTTGAATGTATGTTTTTACGTTCAGGCCCAAATTATTTCGAAAAATTTTTAAGCCCTGATTTTTAGCTTCCGTGTTTATGCGCTTGTTTAGTGTTAATTATGAGTAATTAGCACGGGGCCTAACATTTTTGGTATCAGAGCTTAAACTGGGATAAGCTCGATTTCCTTTGATCACACTCGAGTCTAGGCACAGAGTTTTGATTGGATTGTTGATTGACTCTGTGGCTTATGTGATTATTATCTGCCTTGATGTTCTATCTGTTATTAGCCTTACCTCTAGACTTGTATAGATGCTGCCGAGGAGAGGTAGATCTAGGCGTTCTGAGGGGTCTAGGGCTCCCGACAGTGATGAGGATGTTCATCAGGTAGATGATGTGACCCGACGTTTGGGCGGGATGGAACTATTCTTAGCGCGATTTCAGCGTACGAACCCTCCGACTTTTGCTGCTACTGAGGGAGGTGCAAGAGCTGAGGCATGGCTTGTACAGATGGAGGAGCTATTCGATACCTTGGAGTACGCTCCTGATAAGAGATTGAAGTTGGCGGTGCTGCAGTTGTGGGATGATGCGCAGCGCTGGTGGAGAGGCACTTCTAGGATGCTTCGTGATAATGGAACGGTGATTACCTGGGAGAGTTTCTGCGAGGCCTTTCGACAGGAGTATAGTCCGGAGTCCTACTTCGCCAGCAGAGAGCGTGAATTTGATAATCTGAAGCAGGGTAATATGCGAGTGGCCGAGTATGCAAGGCGGTTTTCTGCGCTTTTGGTGTACATGCCGAGTGTAGCGAACCAAGAGCGGACGAAGAGGAACAAGTTCTTGAAGGGCTTGAGACCTGACCTTTACCGGATGGTGTTGTCTGGGTCCCCGGCGACTTTCATGGAAGCTGTGAACAATGTGGTTGATATTGAGGAGAGTTTGATGGATACCGAGGCTCCGGTGCATCAGACGACTGGACGTGCTCCTCAGCCAGCACCGGCAGTGTCACAGTCGTATCAGTCTCCTCAAGGGTCACAGCTGTCGAGTCGTCAGCAGTTTCGACCTCGAGGAAAGCAATTCAAGAAGAAGGGCCATTCGAGTTCCTCTGGGTCTGTGAGTTCTGCTTCCGGCAGCGGTTCAGGCAGTGGTTCTGGCGGTGGATTTTGCGGACAGTGCGGAGGGAGACATGAGACTTCGCAGTGTCGTGGAGTTTGAGGTTTGTGCCATCTTTGTGGTCAGCCGGGACATTTTGCTAGGGCATGTCCTACGATAGGAGGATGGTCTTCTGGACAGTCACAGCAGGGTTCTGCTAGTGGTTCTTCGCCGCATCAACAGCCTTTTGCTCAGTCCCAGTGATCTGGATTTCAGCCTCGTGAGCCGTCTAGGTTTGGAGGACCTTCCCGACCTCAGTTTCAGATTCCCCAGCAAGCCCAGGAGAATGCTTTGTCAAGGGAGCAGGTCGAGGATACGCCTGGTATGATCGCAGGTACATGCTTCATCTTTGATTTTCCTGCGAGAGTTTTAATTGATACAGGAGCGTCACACTCCTTTGTTTCTGTTTGGTTTGTGAATGAGTGTGGGTTGAGAGTTACCCCACTATGTGATGTGGTGTCTGTGTCTACTCCTGCTGGTGTGTGGTTGATGTCCAGCGAGATTTTGGTGAACTGCGTGGTCCTATTTGACCAGAACGAGTTAGTGACGAATTTGATTGTTTTGGAGATGAGAGACTTCGATTGCATCTTGGGGATGGATGTGCTGTCTAGCTATAAGGCTACGGTTGATTGCTTCCATGGTGTCGTGAGATTTCGCCCTGATTCGGGTGAAAAGTGGGATTTCTACGGTGCTGATTCGCTATCGAAGATTCCGCTGGTTTCTGCCATGGAAATGTTTAGCCTGCTATCGCTAGGAAATGCTGGATTCATGATCTACGCGCTTGATAGTTCCCAAGAGCAATGATTGGAGTTGAGTGATATCCCGATCGTTCGAGAGTTTCCCGACGTGTTTCCAGATGAGATTCCTGGATTCCCTCCGAGGCGTGAGATCGAATTCAGTATCGAGTTGGTGCCCGGTACCGCCCCGATTTCTAGAGCCCCTTACCGGTTGGCGCCCGCAGAATTGAAAGAGTTGAAGGATCAGTTGAGCGATCTTTTGGAGAAAGGCTTCATTCGACCGAGCATGTCGTCTTGGGGAGCTCCAATTCTTTTTGTGAAGAAGAAGGATGGATCGATGAGGATGTGTGTGGATTTCAGACAGTTGAATAAAGCAACAGTGAAGAACAAGTATCCTTTGCCGAGGATTGATGATTTGTTCGATCAGTTGCAGGGATCGGTCGTGTACTCGAAGATTGATTTGCGCCCTGGTTATCACCAGTTGCGAATTAGAGACGCTGACATAGCAAAGACAACTTTCCGGACTCGATATGGGCATTATGAGTTTCTTGTCATGCCGTTTGGATTGACGAATGCCCCAGCTGTGTTCATGGATTTGATGAACCGCGTCTTCAGCGAGTATATTGATCGGTTCGTAATCGACAGTTGAATAAAGCAACAGTGAAGAACAAGTATCCTTTGCCGAGGATTGATGATTTGTTCGATCAGTTGCAGGGATCGGTCGTGTACTCGAAGATTGATTTGCGCCCTGGTTATCACCAGTTGCGAATTAGAGACGCTGACATAGCAAAGACAACTTTCCGGACTCGATATGGGCATTATGAGTTTCTTGTCATGCCGTTTGGATTGACGAATGCCCCAGCTGTGTTCATGGATTTGATGAACCGCGTCTTCAGCGAGTATATTGATCGGTTCGTAATCGTCTTCATTGATGACATCTTGGTGTACTCGAGGAGCTTGAGAGAGCATAAGGAGCATTTGAGACTGGTGTTACAACGATTGAGAGACTCGCAGCTTTATGCCAAGATCGGCAAGTGCGAATTTTGGCTAGATCGGATTATCTTTTTGGGTCACGTGATTTCAGCACAAGGGATTTCTGTAGATCCGAGCAAGGTCGAAGCAGTTCTCAACTGGGAGAGACCTCGGAATGTTTCTGAGATGCGCAGTTTCTTGGGATTGGCTGGCTACTATAGACGTTTCATCGAGAAGTTTTCTTCGATAGCCAGGCCTCTGACTCAGCTGACTCATAAGGATAAGAGATTTGTGTGGACTGATGAGTGCGAGAACAGTTTCCAGACATTTAAGGAGAAATTGACTACAGCTCAAGTGTTGGCTCTACCGTCTGGATCTGGAGGTTTTGTTGTGTGCTCCGATGCTTCTTTGAATGGTTTAGGATGTGTTCTGATGAAGAACGGGTACGTGATAGCTTATGCGTCTCGACAGTTGAAGCCTCACGTGACGAGGTACCCTGTTCATGATTTGGAATTGGCTGCGATAGTATTTTCCTTGAAGATTTGGCGACATTACCTTTATGGTGAAGAATTTTTGGTGTACACCGACCATAAGAGCCTGAAATATATCTTCACGCAGTCGGATTTGAACATGAGACAGCGACGGTGGATGGAATTGCTCAAGGACTTTAACTATGAGATTCAGTACCAGCCTGGGCGGAAGAACTCAGTTGCCGACGCATTGAGTAGGAAGACCCAGCCTACGATGCTTTCTTCTTTGAGTGTCTCTAAAGTCTACGAGCAGTTGAGTACTTCTGGTTGGAGATTTCTGCCGAGCGATCAGTACTTCATGGTTTCTACGATTCAGGTTGAGCCACAGCTTTTGCATGACATCAGGGAAGCGCAGAAGACTGATCCCTATATCATGAGTTGAGGATTAAGGCTCAAAATGGTTAGTCTGATGATTTATCCGTTTCTTCGGAAGGATGTCTGAGATTTCGAGGGAGACTAGTGGTCCCGAACCTGATTGATTTGAAGGAGGACATCATGAATGAAGTGCATTGTAGTCGGTACAGTGTGCATCCAGGCGAAAGGAAGATGTATCATGCCTTGAAGTCTCACTACTGGTGGGCAGGTATGAAGAGTGACATCTCTGGTTTTGTTGCTCGATGTCTGAATTTCCAGCAGGTCAAGGCTGAGAGGATGAGAACTGGTGGTTTGCTGCAGAGTTTAGAGGTGCCCCAGTGGAATTGGGAGCACATCGCCATGGATTTTGTGACTCATCTACCTCGATCGAGCAGGGGATGCGATGCTATTTGGGTTGTGATTGATAGACTTTCGAAGTCAGCCCATTTCATTCCCTATGATGTGAGGTGATCTATGAAGAAAATGGAGAAGTTGTACATCGACCATGTAGTTAGGTTTCATGGAGTTCCGGTTTCGATAGTGTCCGATAGAGATCCGAGGTTCACCTATCGATTTTGGAAGAGTTTGCAGGCAGCAATGGGTTCAAGATTGGCTATGAGTACGGCCTATCACCCACAGTCAGATGGACAGTCTGAGCGGACTATCCAGACTTTAGAAGACATGTTGCGTGCAATTGTGATGGATTTTAGCGTTGGCTGGCAGGATTCGCTATCTTTGGTTGAGTTTTCATATAACAACAGCTACCAAGTCACTATCGGGATGGCTCTGTTTGAAGCTTTATATGGTCGAAAGTGCAGATCCCCGATTTGTTTGGAGGTAGTTGGTGATAGACAGCTTTCTACACCGGAGTTTGTTCAGCACATTAAGGATCAAATTGACTTGATTCGGAGTAGAATGAAAGCTGCACAAGACCGTTTCTCGAGTTACGCGAACAAAAGGCGCAGACCTTTGGAGTTTGAGGTTGGCGACCGAGTGTTTCTCAAGATTTCTCCTTTCAAGAGCGTAATGCGCTTCAGATTTAAAGGCAAATTGGCTCCCATATTTGTTGGTCCTTTTTGAGATTGTTGAGCGGATTGGACAATTGGCTTATAGATTGAGGCTGCCCGAGGAGTTAGCAGTGATGCATGATGTCTTTCATGTGTCTATGTTGAGAAAATATGAGCCAGATCCGTCCCATGTTTTGAGAACCGACGAAGTTGAGCTGGATTCTGCCTTGAGTTATGTTGAATACCAGTCCAGATTTTGGATAGGAAGGAGAAGAAGCTGAGGAACAACGTAGTTCCATTGGTGATGGTCCAATGGAGCAAGCATGGTAGAGAAGAAGCAACTTGGGAACCGAAAGAGAAGATGCAGCGCGAGTGGCCGCATTTGTTTGAGTAGATATTGTATTAGATTTCGGTTTCTGATTTTGTTCTTCTCTAGTTGTCATTTGTTGATTTTCCAGTTATCTTGAACTCTTGGGTTTGAATTAGATGAAATTCTGTTTCGTATTTTGATTGCTGGTGGATTTTTCCCTGAGTTTGCTTTGATTTCGAGGACGAAATCTCTTAAGGTGGGGAGAATGTGAGGAATCAGATTTTAGATTAGTGATTAATCGAATTTATTGGGATTAGTCGCAAGGTTTTTGAGAGAAATCTGATCTCCAGTAGAAGCAGATATTTGAATTCAGCAGTAGCGCCTGTTGGTGAAAGCTGATCAGCAGTTGATGGTGCGAGAGTAAAACGTCGTCGTTTCGTGGAACCAGCAGTTGCGCGTTGAATTGGTTATTGAAGCGGAAGGGATGATACGTTGTCGTTTCGATCTTAGAGGTTGCTGCTGGCAGGCGTGGCTTTTAGCGCGAGAGTGATCGAGAGAGCGACACGTGTTGGTCAATATTTTTGAGTGATTGACTGCTGGATCAGCAGATGCGTGAATTTAGAGTGACCAGCTGCTGGTTTGGGAAACCAGTCATAGATGTGGAGCGACGTCGTTTCGTTAAGTTGAAACGCTGCGTTTTGAGTGTTGCGTATGGAACCAGCAGCGAGGGGTTGTTGTGAGTAATGCGTTGCGACTGGAGAACCAGCAGGTGGTAGCGATGCTGACGTAACCTTTACGATGTCATTTGGATTAGTTAACGCGTCGTCGTTTTGATTGATTTCGCGTGACCAGCCGTTGGTATTTTCTTGAAGAGATCTGGTACCAGCTTTTGGTTGTTTAGCAAGCGATAGATGTACCAGCTGGTGGAGCGCAACGATGTCGTTTAAGTTAGTTGGAACGGTGTCGTTTTGAGATGTTTTCTCGTCAATGCTTCGACTGGTTGTTGCTGCTGGTTGTAGCGAATGAAAGAGAAGGCGCCTGCTGGGAGATTGTTTACTATTCATGTCGGCTGGATTGGTGATCAGCAGACGAAGGAATTGAGATATATAAATAGAGGTGTTGATCGACACTTAGAAGTATTGAGAACCAGATATTCCTTATCTCTTTTCCAAACCCTCGTCGAGCTACTGTTCACACGAGACATTTCTTCCTTAGATTTTTGTCGTTCTCCACCGATGATTTGAGTGTTTTCGGTGGCGCTGAGTTCCCTGTGAGTTTCTATTTCGATTGTTACTCATTTGAAGCTGCAGAACGATCTTGGGAAAGAAATCGAAGCTGTTGGTTGCTGGTTGTGAGGTTGTCGTGCCCCTGTTCGAATTTGTGAGGTAGAATTTGTGGAATTGAGGTACGA
>KQ990614.1:17794-29851 GCA_001598015.1 Dorcoceras hygrometricum | reverse complement strand
GACTATGAGATATGGCAAATGGATGTGAAAACTGCGTTCCTTAATGGAAACATTAAGGAAGAGATCTATATGACGCAGCCTGAGGGTTTCACATCTAGTAAGAAGTGAGCATAAAGTATGCAAACTTCAGAGATGGATCTGCGGTCTACAAACAAGAATCGAGAAGTTGGAACCTGAGATTCGAAGAAATAGTTAAGGAATTTGGTTTCATCAAGAATCCCGAGGAGCCATGTGTATATAAGAAGGTAGTTAAGAATGCTGTGACATTCCTTGTACTTTATGTTGATGACATTCTACTCATTGGGAATGATGTAGGAATGTTGTAGTCAACTAAAGTGTGGTTGTCTAGTAGATTCTCGATGAAGGACATGGGTGAAGCATCCTTTATTCTTGTAATACAGATCTATCGAGATAGATCGAAAAGGATGCTTGGACTCACCAAAGCTACCTACATCGATACCATACTTAAGCGGTTCTCTACGGAAGAGTCCAAGAGAGGACACCTACCTATGTGCCACGGGGTCATTCTATCTAAGTCTATGTTTCCAATGACTGATGAGGAGATAGAGAGTATGACACGTGTGCCATATGCCTCGGAAATAGGTAGTATTATGTATGGAATGATCTCAACTAGACCGGATGTCAAGCCAACCCCGGCCAAATGCATTGGAAGGCCGTGAAAAATATTCTTAAGTACTTACGAAGGACTAAGAATATGTTCATGGTCTATGGGGGTGGTGAACTGAAATTGGAAGGCTACATTGATTCTAGCTTCCAATGTGACGTGGATGATTCGAAGTCAACCTCTGGATTTGTATTCATGCTCAATGGTGGTGCTGTCTCTTGGAAGAGTTCCAAGCAAGACACCATCGCGGATTCAACCACTGAGGCTGAGTACATCGCAGCATCAGCTGCTGCTAAAGAGGCGGTTTGGATAAGGAATTTCGTCCAAGAGTTGGGCGTAATCCCTGAAGGAGTTGGTCCAGTCCCGGTGTACTGCGACAACAAGGGTGCCGTTGCGCAAGCAAAGGAGCCTAGGTCTCACCAAAGATCCAAACATATACTGAGGAAATACCACATAATCCGGGATATTGTGGCTAGAGGTGACATAGCAGTCGAGAGAGTCGCCTCTGCAGACAACATTGCTGATCCATTTACGAAGCCCTTGCCAGGACCGTTGTTTGAAAAACATCGCGAAACAATGGTACTGCGTCTGATGAGTAGTTGGCTTTAGGGCAAGTGGGAGATTGTTAGAGTAGATGCCCAACTAGCCAACTTGTGGCATGTGGGTTTTATTGACTCTTTGTATAACGATCTTTATTTATGAAGTTCGCATTTATTTTATGGCATTCTTTATTTTCATTATGCTATAAAATTAACAATTGTGTTGGATAAAGACCTAGAATGCACCATAGTGTATGTTATATGTGATAGTGGATATGATGGCTATCATGAAATACATCTAATAGTCACTGTGTATTCTGAACTCATTCCTAGTCGATTGGGCCGTCAAAATGAGGATAAGGCCGCCCGAGCTTGAGACTAGCATCTGCGATGTGAAGTACCATGTTTCATTGGTAGGGAACATTGTGATGTTCTGAGCTTGCAGATGGATAGTGACCTGGTGATCTATCGAACTACCCTCGTTCGGACTTTCCAAGTGGTTACCATTTGTCGAGTGGATAGGTCCGAGGTCTTGGTTGTACTGATTAGTCCTCACTACTCAAAACGTCATTGAGACTCTACATGATAGGTGCCTCACTTTGACCCGTTTACCGACTCAGTTGGGGTCATTAGGTGGCGGGATTGGGTGAGGTCCCGATGCATGTAGGAGTCGATGCTTCGTTCTCGAGGATTCACCGCTCGCTTTTATGCGTGGATATCCTATGCTATCTGAGGAGGCAATAGTGTGATAAATCTCTAGCCAGAGTACTAGATGTGTTTTAGGTAAATTGGTTTACCTAGTAACACACGCGATTTCACTATTTGATCTCCAAGATGTATGCATAGTTATTGGATCTCTAGCGACTCTCGATTCACCAATGGTCGTTGATCTGATCGGGATATATGTGTTGAAAGGACCATACTGTACGCTAACCATGACCGACTGGTTCTTGCAAGCACTATCAGTGATACCTAGGGGATCATGGGGCGATGTTGCTAGGCGCTTTACCATGATCCGTTGGGTCAGTCCGAAATTGTGATTTCGGAGTCACAATGGTTGTGAGCCCACGGCTAGCTGTATCCCTGAACCATTGATGGTCACACAAGTACTGGTTTCACGATTTCTGCACGGAAACTGAGCTCAATGTGTTGAGCATAGGAGGAGGAATTTAGGGAGTGCGACTTCATAAAAGTCAACAGGTGTCAAATTGCAATTTTCCTAAAGTTTGGGCTAGTTTAACTATCCTTGAAACTTGGAGGGCCAAACTGCAATTTTGGACTAGGTGGTCTGAAAAATTGTTTTCACATCATAATACTCAGTTTTAGAAACTGTTTAGATCGGTCCGATCAGATCGTCGATCGGAGTTATGATGAAGACACGGTGATAGGAATGAACCGAATATTCATATGGACCTGGGCCCGCCGCAGGCCCATTGGGCCGGTCCAAGCCCATCACAAGTCTAATAAATAATTGACCTAGGGCTACATTGTGACACACTATTGCATCACACAAACCCTACACACCAAGATTAGCATCCCCTCCTCTCCTCCTCACCCTCTCGGCCGACCACCACCACACGCGCCGCCGCGTCGTCGCCGTGTGTCGCCGCCGCCGTTTCTCACATGATTGGACTTGTTCCGATCACGTCGACGAGGAGTTTCCATTCGTGACAAATTCGTCAGCTCTTCTAGTGCAGACTAACAAAGGAGCCGTGAATCCAGTCATGGACCGGATTAGGAGATCTACCGCCGCCTACCGTTGAAGTGCCAGTTTCCCTGTGAATCTGGTCGGAGCCAGGCGCCTAGACGCCAGCAAGGTATCTTCTATAAAACATCCTATGAATGTTTTATTGCTTTGATTATTATGTATTGAACGTTTCCGGGGCAAATTTTGAAACTTCCGCTGCGCCCCCGAGAACGGGATCCGGATCCGCCGCTGCGCCAACAACATGAAGAAAGGCAAAAGCTGATAACAAATGTTGAGTAGTTGAAGAGAAGAAAAGATGTTGATCAGTTGTAAAGAAGCGAAGCAGTTGACAGAATAATATGTGAAGACTAATGGGAATATGGATGTCAACTGCTGAGCATATTCATTTGCAGCAACAATCAGCTGTTGGAACGAATCAGTTAAAGCAAACAGCTGTTGCATAAATATAGAACACGACAAAAGCCTGCAAAAGAAAGGACACTAGGACAACTCCCTGTCGGTACTTTACAGAACATCTTTCAACGGGAAGAAAATTGTGTCAAACGAATTAATTTGAACAGAAGGTATTTATACAAGAAGAATTTGATGCTGAGCAGATTGATCGAGGGATTGATGATGCGACGCACAGTGCCAAAATAGAGCGGGTGATGGTCCCAAAAATAGGATCAAAAAAAGTACAGGAGTTCAGAAGGGGGGGGGGGTTGAATGAACTACTTCGATTTTAAAATTTTCAAATTCTTTTCAAAATGTTTTACACGTGCTGCTTATCTCGGTTAAATGCAAATCTCTCGGCTAACTAAAGAGTGCGGAATGAATCCGATTAATTTGTGAACAGTAAGCTATAAATAAGTGCGTAAATGTAAAGAGTAGGATCAAGAGTTTGTTTCTGGAAGTTCGGATATTAATATCCTACGTCTCCCCTTCTTCCTTTTTCAGGAAGGATACACTAGAAGATTTGATGTACACGGTCCTTATGCAGACACCCGATCACACAAGCCTCACTTGTATGAACTTCTAGTATCTCCACAACAATCCACGCAGACGCAGCTGCTGGTTTACAACACTTATCAATATTTTCAAACGGTTTTTTGAGAAGCCTGTTTGTTACATACTCAACTAAATAACAACAGTGAATACAAGTTATGTGAGACTGTAAAATCCTCTGGTTTCTTAAACAAAGAAACACGATTCAACAATTTGAACCAGAGGATGACTCGAAGGTATATCTATGTAAGATTTGAACTGTAAGGTTCTTCGAGTCTTTGAGCTTTCTGAAAGATAACTTCAGAATGCAAGTAGCTCAGAAATCAATTTGGCAGCGTTTCAGCAATAGCAAGAGTGAGTTTTATTCTTCAAAGCTTCTGCTATTTATACTCTTTGCTCAACGGTCGATAGAATCTGATAAGTTAACAAGATCCTTTTTGAAATACTGACAATCGTATGCCTTCAATTCTGCCCACTACAAGGTAACATATAATTTCCATATATGTGCAATCCCGTTGTAACGATCTCTGCCAATGTGTACTATTTACCCAGAAATAGTACCAATCTTGTCTCCTTAATTCCAGGCAATTGTACGATTCTGTTATGGCCATCGATCTTTTCCAATTGAGTATACGATCGAATTTGAATCAACTTAATGCTTGCGCCTGAAATCGTTTCTGTTGGCAGATAGTTCTTTCTTGAAGACGATTGAACAGTGACTATCTGTTGCGGTAAACATATCTGACCATTTGCAATTTCAGCAATGATGATGTCATCATATCTGTTACTCTACTGTAGCTGACGTCATAGCTAACGTCATCATATCTGTTATACGACCATTGTAGCTAAATCTGATGGTGACGTCATGGTATCTGATATTTCTACTATGATCATATCTGTTGACAGCAAACGATGTCCCGTTTGAACTTACTGTTACCAAATCTGTTGATACCAAACGTTATCGCACTGTTTCAATAACAATTACTGTTGCGTTATCTGGTGTCAGCAAACATCTCTTGCACTGTTTCGATATCTGTTGGCAGAAAACTTCCCCGATACAATAACGATGTATGTTGGTAGATATCTTCGCTAATACAATCTTCAAGTCTGTTTTCAGCAACCATTACTGATCCAATAACGATATCTGTCGACAGCAACAAACATTCTCAAAACACTTCCCACAGTAGATACCTGACCCGATAACCCGAAACTCAGAACCCAAATCAAATCAACTCTGTAACCTGTTAATAAATCTCAAAGCCAAACTGATAACTGTTGTCAGCAACTTGATATCTTATGAAAAGATTATTCGATTATCTTCATTAAGTCCAAATATTTTCTTATTTTTGTTACCACCAAAACTATAAATTTTATCCTAACAATTTCCCCCTTTTTGGTGATGACAAAACCTAGTAGCCGAGATAAATAGATAGACAAAATAAATTGCACACGAACTACTGAGAACAGAAATTCCATTAATTGAAAATGAGGTACAAAATATTTGTACAACAATAAGCCAATCCTCAATAGATCTAAAATCTTCTTCTTTTATACGATCCACTCCTGCTTCCTCTGCTTCTTTCTCTTCTTTCCCTTTCTCTATCCTCATTCCTCATTCTCTCCAGAATTGCTCTGTTTGTATTTTCAATATCTGCCTGTGTAGGCTCCGTTAATCTCACAGCATCACCAGTTCCTTCACTTTGATGAACAGGAGTAGGTAGAGGGCGGAGGCTGCTGCTTCCTTCCCCCTTTTTGGCATCACCGCCACGAATGTAGTCGATGATATCACCAAGCTGGGTGGAGAGGCTCAGAATATCTGCTGCTATTTTTGTTTGGAATTCCAACTGTTCGTTTCTGATAGCAGCAACCTGCCCATCCAATGAATTAATTTTAGCATCAAGCGCTTTGAACTCAAACACTGTTAATCAATTTTCGGGCGTTGGCATCTTGATCGTGCAGAGTGTCGCGAAGGCCTCTTTCAAGCGTATGGAGCTTAGATAGTATCTCACTGTTAGAATCATCAATACACTGTAGTATGAAAGCTCGGAGATCATCGATTGCTTCAACAAACTCAGTGCGACCAACCGGTAATGATGTCTGAATATCAGCAGTATCATCCAATGGAATATCATCTGCATCAAAGTGCATAGATAGCTGGTGGAAGAAGTAGAAGTCTCCAGGCACGGAGATGTAGCAGGAGGAGATTCTGGACTCTGTACAAAGTATAATTGCTCCTCCTGAGCAACAGTAGGAATACCAGGACCTAATGCAAGTGACTCATCACGCAGGGGAGAGGGAGAACGATAGACAGTAGATCCATCCGAAGAGGACTCCTCAAAATCTGAAAAATTTTGTATATCTGTATCACGGAAATAGCCAACAAAACTATCTGTAAAAATACCCTGTGCAAAAATATTGCGAAAGCTTGCTGGAATACGCTCAATTCCCAAATTATATACAACAATATCGGTGCAAACATCTTCATGCACTGGTCTCAAACAACCAAACATATGGTATCGAACAATATCTGTACATACTCTGTTCCATCCCCAAGTTTTGATCAAGGCAGGGGCCGCTCCCCAATACTGTACTGGTTCAATGAAGAGCACATGCGGAACAAAAGTGTCTTCAACCACAGTTTCTAGCAGCTTTTTCTTATTTAAAAACAAAGACAACTTACAACTGCTCCTCAAGAAATCATTGCCTGAATGGGTGTCCACACCCCATCAATCAAAACCAATGGCCTCACCCAGCAAGTGGACTTGGCCATAGTGTAAAATTGCGCTAGGACAGCACCACTACCGACAGATGCATCCAGAAACGTAGAAGTGCATGGTTGCTCTATAGGTAGGCCATGCTCTTTCTGCTGTGCAATCAGATCCTCAAGTGATTTCGAATTTGCAACAGACAGAAGATCAATAATTTTAGAGGTTGTAGCTGTCCACAACTGGCCAGGAGTGTAATACTTACGATGAGATTCAACAAACTTCCTGAGCAGCATTTCTCTGTACCTCGCCAATATATACATTTTCCTCTTGACAGCAATCTCTAAAGAATCAGTTTCAGCCCACTCCAACATCAATTTTTCTTTTTCTTTCAACTCCAGTAAACCATCAAGATTAGTCAATTTATTAAGGGAAAAAGAATAAAAGAATTCTACGACGTCTTTCATAACCCTGTCACGCAACTGAACAAGAAATTCGACATCTCCACAAATTAATTCAACCGTTTCACGTGCAGGATTCCCTTTAACAGGTTCATCCTCCTATAAAATATCCTTCCCCTTTTCTCGCGCAGAAATGCGGGGCAGAATAGCATAATACAAATCACGCTCCTGAACCTCATTGATAGAAATAGACTCACCAAGCCTGATCTTTGTAATCTCCGCGGCAGTGACTGAGGGTAGCAGCATTTCATCTGGAATTTGCATAAATAGATCGTCAATGGACATGTGCTCCTCTTCGATATGCTTGCTGCCAACAGTTTTGTTCATGTCCTTTACAACCACAGGACTTTTGCTGCCCTCAGCTTCGGTGATAGTTCCTATTCCAACAATCTCTGACTCATTGTTCCTGGAAACAAAATCATCTAACCACTGACCAAAATCATCTGCAAACGCCGTTTCATCAACACGCTGTCCTCCTTGATTTTCCTCACTAACGCCCAACTTTAAATTCTCCTCCAAAACCTGTTCGATAATCATATCCACTTCATCAGTGGGCTTAACAGCAGCCTCATGAGTGTCTTTGACCGGTTTCTGCGTAGCTATGGACTCATCATCAGAACCAGTAGGAAGAATTAATCTCCTCTTCCTGGATATGCGCTTGGGCGCAGGAGATTTTACGGCTGTCGCAGCAGTGGTGGGATCAACGATTTGAAGTGGCACAACATCCTGTGCCACATTCACAATATCCAAATTGGCTTGTGAAGGTGAGGGATTGTTTTTCACCGTGCGCCTCTTCTTTGGAACAACAGGCTCACTACCCTCAACTGCTGGTCGCTTCTTCGACCCTACCACTACCGATACAATCTCCACCGTTGCATCATTGGTGGATTCTGACTTCTTCTTTGATTTGGAGGCCCTTTTCACAATTTCCACTAGCGTTTTGCCTCCCTCATTGGATTGTCCACGAGTATCAGCTGTTTGGTTCGTGGTTATGTATGTAAGAACTGTCTTAGGAGACAGAATCTTTGAGGATGGAAAAGGAGTTTCTTCGCCCATGGTTAGCGCGGGGACGCTATTCAACAAAACAGAGATTTGCGCTCCGTACCCCTTGGCCTTCTTCACTGTTCTGTCCACCATCTCTTCCAAAACTCCAAACAGTACCTTACTCCAGTTAACCTTCAACCCAAAATGGATAGTTGTCATCATCTGAAACCGTTCAGTAGTCACAGCATCGAAAGAGCCTGCTTTCACCGTAATCGATTTTGCCAAGATATCATTCAACAGTCGATACTCATATTTTAGAAGCTTCTTCTTCCCATGTGGAACAATAGGCTCTCCAGACTTAGAGAAGATTTTCCTAGAATCAGATAATAGATTCCTCGGTACATCAGAGAAGTTCGATAGCCCTTCAGTCGGCAACTCAAAAACCCCTGCAAACCTAGATGGATAAATACTGAAATACTTGCCTGAGATACCCCTGTAATATCTCCACCCTGTATCAACGCTGTATCGAAAAAATTTTCTAATTCTGGCTCATACAACACTGATTTGCACCCCAAAAAACCACGTAATCCAATGCTCTCCAGTGCTTTGAACATATTCTGCATGCCTTCGTTGTCTGGAATGTTCAACACTGATTCGAAGTCAACTAGATAGGCGTTGGTGAACGTCGAAGAAGCCATTTCAGAAGTTTGAGAGTGTGCGAAAATCCCTGAGATTGAATATCTGCAAAAGAAATACGAGAGCAAGAGCGCAAGAACAATACAGTAATATTGCAAAGTAAGAAATGTTAAAAATGGAGGCGCTGTAAATAAATATGGAAGAATACGAAAAGGTGAGAGAGGGGAAGATGTAGATGTGACTGTTCGTATGTAGACAACACGTGTCAAACATCCGACGGCGCGTTCTATTTTTAGAAATGATTTTGAAAAGATTTTACCCGTACAGGGAAAAATATTTTTCAAAATATTTTAATCGAACAAAATGTTTTCAAAGGATATTTGCAAAAGAAATATTTTGCGCGCCAAAAAATATTAAGTCACAACTGAGCAAAGCTGTAGTTTCGCGGGGATGGTGAAATCTGTTAACAGATAAGCATCAATTGTGTACAGGAGATATCTGTTGACAGATTTCTCCTGTTCAATTGACTTTACGCTTAACAACGCAGAAACCATGTTCCCCCTACGACAGGTATCTCCCATCAGTAAAGCTTACGTAGGCATTGCTGTTCAACATGTAATGATGATGTAAGCATGTCTGTTCCCCCTGAACAGACGAACTTGTTGATGACGTAAACATTGTTGTTCCCTTTGAATGTAACACTTGCTGCTGACATAAACATTGATGTTCCCTTTGAACGGAACACTTGTTGCTGACGTAAACATTGCTGTTCAACCTACATAAATCGTTAGTACACAGACAAATTTATGGTAGTTCTAAGAGACCTAATATATTCCTAAAATAGGAAAACTTAGCATCTGACAGAGGCTTTGTGAAGATATCAGCAACATGTTGCTCAGTCGACACGTACTCCAACCGGACGTCCTTCTTTAGCACATGGTCTCTTATAAAATGGTGCCTTATGTCAATGTGCTTGGTTCTTGAGTGCAGCAAAGGATTCTGGGTGATAGCTATCGCGCTTGTGTTGTCACAGAGAATGGGCGCTTCAGAAGCATCAATGCCATAATCCTTCAATTGATGTTGAATCCAGAGGATTTGAGCGCAACAACTGCCAGCAGCAAGCTACTCTGCTTTGGCTGTTGACGTGGCAATTGACGTCTGCTTCTTACTGAACCAGGAGATCAGTCGATACCCTAAGAATTGACACGTTCCACTTGTGCTCTTGCGATCAATCCTGCATCCTGCGTAATCTGCATCACTAAAACCGATTAGTTGAAAGCCTGAGTCTTTGGGATACCAAATACCCACGTTGGAAGTACCCTTTAAATACTTGAGGATTCTCTTAACAGCGATATAATGTGATTGCTTTGGCTCTTCTTGAAATCTAGCACACATAAAGACAGCAAACATGATGTCTGGTCTGCTAGCAGTTAGGTAAAGCAAAGAGCCTATAATGCCTCGATACAAAGATACCTCTATGGCAGTTCCAGCTTCATCTTTGTCTAACTTTATTGAGGAGCTCATTGGAGTTGCTGCTGCTGAACAGTTGTCCATACCAAACTTTTTCAGCAATTCTTTCGTATATTTCGCCTGGTTAATGTAAATTCCAATTTCCAGCTGGCGAACTTGTAAGCCCAGAAAGAATGTTAGCTCCCCCATCATGCTCATCTCGAATTTGTCCTGCATCAACTTAGAGAACTTCTGGCACAGTTTGGGGTTAGTTGACCCAAAGATAATGTCATCGACATATATTTGAACTAATAGAATATGGTCAGCTTTAATAAATTTGAACAAAGTCTTATCTACTGTGCCTATTGTAAAGTCATGCTTGATTAAGAACTGTGATAGTGTATCATACCAAGCTCTGGGTGCTTGTTTCAACCCATATAGAGCTTTATCCAGTTTGTAAACAAAATCTGGATGTGTATGACTTATGAAGCCAGGAGGTTGTGCAACATACACTTCCTCTGTTAAGACGCCATTAAGAAAGGTACTCTTAACGTCCATCTGAAAGACCTTGAAGTCTTTATATGCAGCATATACTAAGAACATGCGGATGGCTTCTAACCTAGCTACTGGTGCGAAAGTCTCATCGAAGTCTATTCCTTCCATTTGTCTAAATCCTTGCGCTACTAGCCTAGCCTTATTTCTTGTTACTACGCCATCTTCATTCAGTTTGTTCCTAAAGACACAACGAGTTCCTATCACTGAATGGTTAGTAGGTCTAGGTACAAGTGTCCATACTTTATTACGTTCAAACTGATTTAATTCTTCTTGCATAGCGTCTATCCAACTTGGATCATCTAAGGCCTCATCTATCTGCTTAGGTTCTATATGCGAAAGAAATGTAGCATCAAAATGATCATGAGATAGCTGGCCTCGTGTGCAAACAGGGGATTCAAAATTACCTATGACTTGCTCAGGTGGATGATTTCTATTCCACCGAAGATCAAGTCCAATGGGATTTTTTCCTTGTTCCACCTGTGTTGTTGTCTGGATAGAGCTACTTGGATCTTCTGACGCAAATTGATAATTTTCATTGTTAGCTTGTGCATCAGATTCCATTTGTGATACTTGCGGTTCTATGTGATTGTTGTTGTCAGCTTTGTCATCCACTATTGGTCTTGATGCCACTTGGGAAGAAGTACTGGCTACTGTTGCGTTAGCTGTTGGTGTATGAGTAGGAGCATTTGCTTGCGTAATGTCTGACGTGGCAAGATCTGTTGGAACAGGATCTGTTGGAGCAGCATTTTTTTGCGCGGTGATAACTTCTGCTCCAGCTGTCGTCAGATCTTGTGGAACAATATTGTGTTGTGTGTCCACGCTTGGTTTTTCTTCAGCTATATATTTTTGTTGCGACACGTCATCATCAGATTCTTCAAGACTTGTTGATTCCAGACGTGTGCACAAGTCGTGTAAGCTTGCAGCTGAATTTGATTTGAAACTTGTCTCATCGAACACAACATGGGCAGATTCTTCAACAGTGAGACTCTTGATATTGAATACACGATAGGCTTTGCTGACAGCAGAGTAACCTAAAAATATTCCTGCATCAGATTTAGGTTCAAACGCTGTTATGTGCTTCTTGCCATTGTTGTGAATGAAACATCTACACCCAAACTGTTAGAGTAGATGCCCAACTAGCCAACTTGTGGCGTGTGGGTTTATAGACTCTTGTATATGACAATCTTTATATATGATATTCGCATTTATTTATATGGCGTTCTTTACTTTCATTATGTGTGTAATGATTTACAATTACGTTGAGTAAATACCTAGAATGCACTAAAGCGTATGTTAGATGTGATAGTGGGTATGACGGCTATCATGAAACACATCTAATAGTCACTGTGTATTCTGAACTGTTCCTAGTCGATTGGGCCGTCAAAATGAGGATAAGGCCGCCCGAGTTCGA